>AWWV01007606.1:0-24737 GCA_001974805.1 Corchorus capsularis
TATATAAGTAATCAAATTGAATTTTTTTAGTCCAATTCCAATTATGTATTACGGGTTGAATTTATTAGTCCAATTCAAATTATATATTACGGGTTTTCTTAGTCCAATTCCAATTATATATTACAGGTTAAGTGGATATATTAATTTAATCGAATATATTTATAATTTTGATAATAATTTTGGAAGTAATCTTGAAGAGGTTGGTTGAGATTAAAATTGTGAGTTTGGTTGAGATTAAAATTGGTTAAGAGTTTGTTTAAAATAAAAAATTATATGACATATTAATTAATGAATTAAAATATTAATTATACAATGGTATTTTAGAAATATGTTTAACAAATAAGGGTATAATGGGCGATTAAAAAGTTTTACAGCTGAACGTACTTTTTAATATAGTATAGATTAACAAATGTTTAAATGTAATCTAGATTGGCTTGAAAAGAATTCACATAGTTTTGTTAGAGATAGAGAGATATAAGGTTTGCATTTGGCAGATAATGCAAAAATAAGTAACAGAGAAAGTAAAAAGAAAAGGGAAAATTACTGTTGAGCAATATTGAATTGATGATCCAATGTGGCAGTCCACATGTAATAACCTTACTACTAGATTTTGGTAAATTAGATAGGAAGATATTATTATTATATATATTTTTCTTAACAAATCATATTGGTGAAAGGATTTGATAATGAATTTTTTAAGCAAGAATTTGATTACTATAATTAGAATGAAAGACCTAAGAAGAATCATACAATAAACTTTAGATGTGAAAGTGATTTGGCATTGGATACAATCTTTCACTTCATTATATTTTTAAGCCATGTATGTATGTGGTAGCAGCCAACTTGGATCAATTTTGATTTTTGACCAAATAATTCCTCTATTTTTTCTAATCTAATAAGTAAAATGAAAATTCAAATTTAACTATTTTGATAAAATATATATGAGCTTAATATTGAATCATTTTGAATATAAAATTTTCTTTTCTTATTATAAAGTATTTGAGAAAAGAAAGATTCAAATTTACCAAAGATTTGAATTCGACTCTTTCTACAAAAAGATGCATGCTATTATAATTAATTAAATTAATCTCAAATATAAAATTTTACTTATTTTATTTTTAATTTCTCTTTTAACCTCAAATTTGTGTGTGGATGGGCAATTATAATTTTCCCTTTGACCAAAAGACAGTTGCAAGCTGCAACAACAGCTGAACATAATTAGGTTAAGCAATTTGGGAGACTTCAAAGCTGGGAATTTTTTTTTAAAAAAAATTATAAACAATAATTTTTACTTTGCTTTATATTTTTAATATATTAAAGTTATTTCATAGTTCATACCTTTTTTTTTTACTTATTTTTTTTGAGATAAAGATAGGTTATTTATTCATATTATGAAGGATAAGAAATACAAATGTGTGTAGGTACATAGCCTAACCACACCCTTTGATCCCCCACCCTACATTCAGAATGTGCAATGTTGTGAGCAAGAACATTTGCTTCCCTTTTAACAAAATCGAAAGAGATAATATCAAACTGAGTTGAAAGGAACAAAACATCATGGACTAAATAAGCACCCAACCATAGCGAATTGTAACCCTTTCGAATCTCTTCGATGGCTTGTTTGCTATCAGGCTCCACAAGCAGCGAAGTATGTCCATAGTCCCATGCCACTTCAAGTCCGAACATAACGTCCAAACACTCAGCATGAAGCACATTATCTGTTTGTTCCACCCTGCTAACTCCACAAAGAATGATAGCTCCAGCGGCATCCCTAATCACCACCACCTAAAGTAGTAAACCTGTATGGTGGTTAAAAGCGGCATCACAATTGAGCTTCAGAATCCCTTGTCGCGGTGGTACCCAATGATTTAAGACTGGAATCCTCATGACCGATCTATTACCATGGATAGATTGCATACTTTCTTCAAACTCCTTTTCCAAAGCCTCCACTTTTTGAACTAAAATAGAACTTAACATACATTTCCCTTCATGAAGACATAATTTCCGATTAAACCACAACATCCATAAACTGGTTAAAACCTTTCCTAGGCAGCCCTTTTGTGTTGCTAGTACACACCAATTCAAACAGAACTCATCAGCATTTTCATTTGAGGAAACAAAATTCTCCATCCAAGCTGCTGCAATACTCCAAACAGACTTAGCAAAATGGCATTAAAAAAATACATGTTTTAATGTTTCCTCCGATTCTCCACACATACAGCGAGTATCCTCGATATCGAAATGCTTTAATTTCAATATATTACGAGCAGGGACAAATCCATGCATTAATCTCCATGAAAAAAATTTTACCTTGGGAAGCACCTTGGCTGTCCATAGAAGTTTCCATACTGGGTTTCTAAGCTCGATCTCATCCACTTCATGCTCCAACACTATCCGAGCCACATGATAAGCCAACTTGACAGTAAACATTCCCAATTTAGAGGTTGCCCATATCAACTTGTCCTCAACACGATGTGAGCTAAGGGTGATGTCCATAATTGCTTCCACTTCATTCGGTGTAAATAGAGAGTTCAGCAACTCTTCATTCCAACACCTCTCATCGTGATTAATCAATTCAGCCACTATCCCATAAGCTAGATTGTTAGGAACTATCGAACTTGGTTTTTCCATCGGTAAACTTGGTATCCAGGCATCGTCCATTATTTTAACTGACATGTCATCCCCAATTTGCCACTTTGAACCCAATCTTAACACCTCTCTCCCTTCTAAGATGCTTCGCCATACATAAGATGGATTAGCTCCCAACTTCGCTTCCATAAATGAACCTGTCTCGAAAAATCTTATAGCAAAGAGAAGATGTATTATGGATGAAACGCCAACCTTGTTTTGCTAGAAAAGCTAGATTAAATGCTTCGAAATCTCTGAAGCCTAAACTCCCATCCAACTTTGAAATGCACAAATCCTCCCATGCAACCCAATGAATGCCCCTGTTTCTTCCATGACTCCACCAAAACCCCCATCCAACTTTGAAATGCACAAATCCTCCCATGCAACCCAATGAATGCCCCTATTTCTTCCGTGACTCCACCAAAACTTTGCTAAAATCATATTGAGATCTTTAACAAAAGTTTTTGGAAATTTAAAACAACTCATTGCATAAACAGGGATAGCCTGAGCCACTGCTTGGATAAGAACGCCTTTCCCCGCCATCGATAACAATTTGCTTTGCCAAGGATGAATACGATGCCAAATACGATCCTTAATATGTTGGAAATGAACTTTCTTCTCCCTACCAATCATAATCGGCAGACCCAAATATTTATCACCAGTTAATATCTTCGATACACCCAATTTTTGCTTGATTGCATCCCGGTCAGCCATTAAAGTATTTTTGCTAAAGTAGATAGTCGACTTATCTATATTCACAAATTGTCTCGATGCCTGCTCATACTGTTTTAGTAAATCCAAAATAGACTCCGCTTCCTCCATAGTTGCCCTGGCAAATAATAAGCTATCATCTGCAAAAAGTAAATGAGTAACTCTTGGTGCTGCACGACAAACCGAAACCCCTTGTATCCTCCCTACTTCATCTGCATTATGCAATAGAGCAGATAGACCTTCAACACAAAGCAAAAAAAGATAGGGAGAAATAGGATCACCTTGTCGGATTCCACGAGATGGAGCAAAATTTCCACATTGCTTACCATTAATAATGACCGAATAACAGACAGTACGAACACATGTCATAACTAATGAAATCCAATTTGGCGGAAAACCCATAATCTTCATCACCTTTTCTAAATAGTCCCATTCAACCCCGTCATATGCTTTGCTCATATCGAGCTTTAGGGCCATACTTCCATTCTTACCACCCTTTCTGCTTTTAAGTTGATGAACAGTCTCATATGCGACTAGTGCATTATCAAAAATCAATCTGCCTGGTACAAAAGTACTTTGATTCTCACTAATGATCTCAGGTAAAATTTGCTTCAAACGATTAGCAAGCACCTTAGACACAATCTTATACAGAACATTACAAAGACTGATGGGGCGAAAATCTGCTGGCGATATAGGCTTTTTAATTTTTGGAATCAACACAATGTTCGTGGCATTTAAATCCGGCCACCACCTCCCATCTTTCAAAAATCCTAAAACAACATTGATTACTTCATCACCTAAAACATCCCAATATTTTTGAAAAAACATAGCAGTCATACCGTCAGGCCTTGGAACTTTCGATGGGTTCATTTGATCAATAACATTTTTCACCTCCGAAGCCTCCCATGGTGCAGATAATAACTCCAAATGCTCTTTCGCCAGCCGGGTTTTAATATTATCACAAAACCCATCTGGACATGTAGAGTGAGACAAGTAAATAACTTTTTAAAATAGTCAACAAATACACTCTCAATTTCATCACGCTTAGATTTCCAGCTGCCCATATCATCCTTTACTTTCTCAATGGTATTATATTTCTTCCTTTGTGATGCGAAATTATGAAAAAATGAAGTATTTCGGTCGCCCTCTCTAAGCCACAAAGATTTAGCCCGTTGCCTCCAATATACTTCCTGACATTTTTCTAATTCCGCAAGTTCCTCGAGCAAAGCATTCATCTTCTCCGGGTTCTTACCAGCCCTCCCTATAACATAACTATCAGAAATTTCCTTCCGAATTCTAGCTAATTTAATTCCCAAAGAGCCATACACTTCTTTATTCCACGCAGCAAATCCGGTTGTAAACTCCTTAATTTTGGTTGATAACTCTTATAGGTTCTTTGCTCCATTTAATCCCCAAGTTTCAACCACAACCCGTCGAAAATCTTCATTCCTTGTCCAAAAATTATCAAACTTCGATGAAGGCTGTCTTGTTTCAGATTGGATTCTATGATTAGCAATATGAAGAATTATGGGCAAGTGATCCGAGAAACTAGAAAATTCATTCTTCTCAATAGAATAGCCAAACCGATGTAGCCAAGAGCTTGATACAAGGAAACGATCAAGCCTTTCAAAGACAGCAACTTCTCCCCTACCCCGTCGCCAAGTTAACTCCGGGCCTATCACCTGTAAATGCTCCAACTCACAATCTGACACCATATCACAAAAAGCCTGAACTTGTGTGAAAGGCCGAATAGAACCTCCAACCTTCTCCGATCCATCCAAAATTTCATTAAAATCCCCTCCAATTACCCAAGGCAATGAGCTTTGTTCCTTAAGATTTCGGATTAAAGCCCATGATTCTCCTCGTTTGTGTGTAATAGGATTTCCATAGAAACCCGTAAATCTTCATGGTGTAGAGCCTTCCCCATCGACTATATGAACGTCAATATGAGACATAGAATAACTCATAATTGTAACCGTCCATCCTTCTTGCCACAACATCACTAAACCTCCACTCCTTCCTAGACTATCAACAGAAAAACAGTTTGAAAAAACCCATCTTGATATTAACCATTCCATCTCACTACCTCGCCTCTTTGTCTCACTAAGAAAAACCAGTTTGGGCGGTGTTTTTGAAACACCTGATGTACTTTCGGAATTGCCCTGGCTGCCCCCAAGCCCTGACAATTCCAAGCCAATATACTCATGATACTTGGCGGGATTGGCTAACATGGTCAATCTCTGCCGAATGAGAATTGTTAAAATCAGAAATACTCTCTGAATCTATTACACCATCATCCCTACTCTTCTTCCTTTCACTTGTCATAGCTCCTTTCGACCCGGTTCTTTTATTACCAGAGACTTTTCCCACTTTAGACATAGTACCCCCTTCCACCACCACACTTGCTCTGGCTACTCATTTCCATTTTTTACTCATCTGACTTTCAACCCCACTATTGGACCCTTTACGAGCATTAAAAACAAAATTTGCCACATCTTGTTTTGGTTTTCCCATATCCCCCTGATCGTTCTGTTCTTTAGCTCCTATCACAAGATTTTTCTCTAAATGGCCAGTATTATATTCTCCCAAAGGTGTCTCAATGTCCATCTCAACTCCCTGTGCTTCGACAATCTTACTGCCCACCCTATTCTTCACAGCTTTCGACTTATTTTGATCAAACATACTCGTATTATCATCTTGATAATCCGGAATTGCCACTCCAGCCAATGCCACCTTTAATTGAAGATGAGGCCGCTCAGAATTATCACCCTCAGAGCTCCAGGTACATATTTCATCAGTTGTTTTTCCCCATTAACCGATTGTTCCCTATCATCTTCTCTCCCAGTCCTTGTCTCACTAATGCCTGGTCCGCCAAACTTTAATCCTTTTGATTGGGGAACTACGGCACGTAACCAAGGTCCATACTCCTTAATAATTTTCCCCTTATCCCTCCTCATAATCACTGCCTTTTCACATTCATTTTCCACATGAGTCAAACATCCACAGACATAGCAAAAATCAGGAAGTTTCTCGTACCGGAAGCTAATTAAAATCCTCCCTCCATTCGGTGCCGTCAAAATCATACCTCGCCGCAAAGGTTTATTAACATTCAATCTGGCCCTGAGTCTTAAGAACTTCCCCCATGCTATGCTCTCGCCATAGGTTTCAATCTCCTCAGCACCTCCAAGTGAGTCTCCTATAATTTTACCCATGTTTTCAGTCATCAACCCTAGAGGAAGATCATGAGCTTGGATCCAAAAAGAACATCCATCCAATTTAATGTCCTCCACAGTATCAAAAGCATCATATGATTTCAAAACTAATAGGGCCTTATTAAAGTTCCACGGGGATTGCTGAATAACTCTTTCCTTCTCTACTTCAATCTCAAATTGAAAGATATATAATTTTTCCCCAATCTCCCGAATCTGCAAACCTCCAGAGATCTCCATACCATATGCATAACATTCCTCATCACATCTATATTAACAGGACGGCGAGAGAGCAGTTTGCCAATTAAGCAGGATTTCCCCTCCTCCAAAGTCTCATCAAGGAGCTTTTGATCAACAGCCACCACCAAGGTCTCCTCCTTCGTTAAATGAAAACTGTCCCATAGCTCAGACAATCCCTCTGCCATAGTTAAATCGGAAACCAAAGAGAACAATAAAATCGAAAGTCGAAAAGTTTTACCGCCGACAGAAGAAAAAACTTGTACACCGACAAGAGAAAAGCACTCACAAGGGAAACCCTAGGAGAGAAAAAAAATAATGTTTTTGAACTTTTTTTTACTTATTTAAGCTGTAATAAATAATTATACAAATTTTGATTAATTTATTCAATACTTGGACCATATCCTAAACAACATATATGTATATAGTACGGTGACCAAAAGAATCACCTAATTAACAAAATAATAAACAAAGGCGGCAAAATAGTTTTGGATTTTGGTTGATTTTGGAAATGCGACTTTTGGAATTGGGGAGTTTTTTTTTATATAATATATAATATTAATATTTATTTATAAATATAAAAAGTCAATTATCTAACCAATGTATTACACTTGGAGTTCAATCTAAACATCTACATTTGTCAAATACTTAAGATAATCTTTATTCCAAGTATAAGTACGTGTATTATAAAATTAATTAGTTTGCTTGGGTCCTAAACAAAAGCAAAAGTTAATAGTGAGATAGAGAATAATTTAATATGGAAACAGCTATACTAAAATAAAATATGTAGCAAAAAAAAGCTACTAATATAAAATAATAAAAGGAAGGATTAATACCATTCCACATTCGGTAGTCACATTTTACTTTCAAAATCATTTTTCAAATTATTTCAATATATTTTTAAAATTTAATTGTCAAATAAAATAAGACATTTTAAAAGGAATTATTTTCTTTTACTTTTCAAAATTATCTAATAAAATGTGTAAAAGAAAATGCTAGAGAGTATATATATTAAAATTAATAGGAACATTAAAAACATGTTTCTTTTGGGTAACAAGAGTCTATGTTGACCAAGTTCAAGTGAAGTTTGTCTAGATTGATTGTTCTCCATTTCTACAATGATTTGTTCATTTTCAATTAAGATCAAAGTTTGTTCGGTTGGATTTGAAAGTCATGATACTATATTAACAAAGATCAAAAGAAATAAAAAAATAACAAAGAAAAAAACTACATTATTAAACAATATATATATATATATATATATATCCATGCAGCCTGAATATTGTAAGATTTGAGACCAAAAACATCAAGTTGGTTTATCATAATATAATTATAATTAGCATCTAATACATTAGTACTAGATAAGCTAATTTATGTTGGTCAAGAAAAAAAAAAGTACTACTACTAATTATCAATTTTGACTAACAAGGACTTAGTTGCACACAAGTTACAGCTGGACGGGATTAGATTACTTGCACTATTGGAGGCCAAATTGAAAGAAATCAATATCAACAATTTGTTAATGGATTCCAAATTCTCTCAGTAAGGAATAATTGTCTCTCATTAATGTTTTTGTGGAATGTTCAAAGACCAAAAACCAAAAACTATGAAGTTATAGAAATATGAATACAAAATTCTAGAGATGTAAATGCCATTGCCGCAAATAACTTTTTCTTCTTTCGGTATAAAATAGATAAATTTGATTTGATGAATTGGGTTATTTTAATTGGTCAAATAATTGCTTTCATATTGGTTGGTTTTATAAGTTTTGGAGTATGGGATTTGTAGTTTTGCTGACTCTAGATAATCAAAGATTATGATTAAATTAAGCACATTTAGCTTTGAAAATTGGAACTTGATAGTGGAAAATTGCTAAATTAATGTTGGCACCTTGTGGGCATCGTGCTTTATTTTTGTCTCCTACCATCTTTCCCTTTTAAAATTTTCTATTTGTTTTTCACCAATTTAATTGTTTTCGACTTAATCTTAGACTTGATCTAAGCGATTTACCTAGTTTTTAAAATAAATTTCATGCAATTCTGAGATTCGAATATATACTATATATTATTTTTAACTACCATGAAAATTACTAAAAGGTCAAATTGAGGATAAATGTGGTGTCACCTTTTGGCTATTTTTGGTTTTTTTCTCACTTTTCGGATGACTAAAAAGCCTTTATATGACTTTCCCCCATTCATTTTCCTTCTGCCATTTTTTGTAATTACACATTTTCCTTCCTTAATTGTTTTTAATTAATGTTTAAGACTTTTAGTTAATTGCTTCTAAACCCTAAATCCTTAGGCTCAGTTTGGTATTAAGGTTGCAGTTTGAAAAAGTTTGGTTTACAAAAAATGCTTTTGAGAAGTGTTTTTTTAAATTGCGGTAGAAAAATGTAAATAATGTTTGGTATTATTGTGAAAAAATAGGGTTGAAGGATAAAATGTCTAAAAAGGATATGCTAATTAAAAAAGAAGGAGAAAAATAATTAGGGATTTTAGTCATTTAATGTCCAAAAGCACTTTTGAAACGCAAAAGCACCTAAAGATTAGCTTCTCGGGTTGGCTTGACTTTTGCGTTCAAAATTAGCTTTTGACCCAAACCATGATTTATTTGGTATTACGTTTGGGTTCAAAAGCAGCTTTTTTAATTCCAAACACAATGCCAAACCAGGCCTTAATTACTTTTAATTAATGTTTCTCTCGCTGTTTTTTTTTTTACCTCTCACCAACTCAGTTGCTGCTTCCTTTCAACTCATCGGTGATCAATCTTTAGGTTTGCCAAAAATCAAACCTTTCCATCACTCCCCTCTGTTTTCATTTCATATATCTTTCCTCTTTCTTCTCCATCTTCATCCCTTCAACATGGACCGTTCTATATTTTTCCCCTTCTGAATTAAAACCACTCTTTGTTCAATGTGAGTATTATTATCCAATTAACAACATAATTTATTACCTATTTGCACTTCCTATTACTTACAAATAAAAACATGTTCTTGACCTTCTTAATTTTACATGTCTAAAAAGTTAGCTTACAAAGATTTATGCCAGAGATATAATTAAAACTAATCCATTTAAATTGCTTTTTTACTGCAACCTTATATAATTCAATCAATCAAACACCACTCTGGAACAAAAAAATGTTATTGGCCCTTATATAATTGATTATATTAATATCCTTATTTAATCAGTTAATCAAACACCACTCTAAAATAAAAAACGCCCGTAGCACCAGCGCGGGCTAATATAACTTGTTTTAATTCATGGCATTTATTTTTCTTATTAAGAGTAATAAAGCTCTCCAATGTTTTAAGCTAAGTTTCTCATTCACCTTGATGTAACACAAGATAAAAGAACTTTTTATAGAAAAGAAAAGAATTAAACCTTTTTAGGTATAAATCACGTATATTCATATATTCGATAACAATTCATTACTAATTTTGTTGGATTGGAAGTAACCCACTATGAGATTAAACTCTCAAAATTTGTTTACTACTACACCTTAATTAAGGTAAAAGGCAAAAGGAATTTTTAAAAGCCAAACAAAATAGGAATGTGTGGAAGAGGTTTTGCTTGGCAATTCCCAACACGCAATCACGTTAGGTTTGCCTCAACCTCAAGAACCACTAATATCAATATCAATATTTTGAAGCTAACAAGGAGTGCATATTTCTTGGGGAAAAGCAAAAGATTTTGAAGGTCGCTAAATCATATAGGAAAATCTTTCCCATTTTCCTATTAGAAAATTGTCATCTTGCGTTTGGGTTACTTGTGAGCAATATTGTAGGCAAACGTTTTAGGTTTTCTCCCCTCATTTTGTCTACTTACAATGTCAACATAGAATCCAAGCATGGACTTTTTTGAGTGCTAACATGGCATACATTATGACTCCTTAAACATCATTTTCAAGTTCAACCCTAATTTTCTCTTCAAACTTCACCATCCATCACACGTCAGAAAAAAAAAAAAAAAAGAGTTTCCTTCATCTCTATCTTCACAGTTTCATAGTATAGAAATTCGACAAAAGCGACGATGACGATGACGATGAAGATGACGAGGATTAAGCCAATGTAATGGGTTCGTTTTAATGATGAAAATGATAGATTGGTGGGGGTCCTAAGAAAGAAGTATGGAAGAAGCAATTCCAGCGTATTGACTGATCAAATACGTCCCACATCGCATGAAAGTGAAGAATTTGATAAGAGAATTAAAGAGTGTGACAAGACTAATTAAGGATTGGAAATTCTTTTAATTCAAAGTCAAGAAGCATGTTTTTGTTAGAAAGAGCAGATAACTTGAAACACTACACTTTTACTGATGGATGACTGCGTGGAATTGGAAAGATGAAGAACAGAATTAAGCCTGCTGCACAGCCATTCTTGACAAAAATAATAATGCGTGCCTAAACTAGTATATATAGTCAATACAAAGCAAGGAAAAACAAACAATTTCTATGGTATATGGTAATAACAAGTAAACAAATGAGAGAGACAGATTAATTACAGATAAACCACCAAGGTATTAGGTATATCTAAATATGAAATCTAGTGTGAATTGAAGTAGTTCCATCTTAGTTTTATGAAAGGAAATGGTAGTAAGACGGTAAGAGTACGAAAATAATACTACACATAATGTCTCCAAGGGGACACCTCAATGGGCATGCAATTAATGGTTATAGCTTTGACTTTTCTTGTTGGAGTTTCGAGTTTGAATCCTGGGCAGGTCGGGGTGGATTTATATGGGATGGGAGAGGGTAACCTATTATGTTACGTACTCGGGGATAGGAAAATAAAACAAAATGCCATAATCATTTTCTAATATGATGACCTTGGACAGAGACTTTTGTTATTAATATGATGCAAAATCTTCTATTGTAATCTTAAAGAGCACAAACTGGTACACATTATGTTCAAGACAAGACAAACCTCCACTGTCATGTTCACAAGCTTCTATTTGCAAACAGATTAGTTTCTAGTTATTTTGATTCGAGCCTTTTGTTTTGCCTCTCTATGGGTAGCTGTAAGAGTTTCCTATAAGTATAAACAAGTCCACCTAATCCTGAGCTAGTCAGGCTCAGCTCACCAAAAAGTTGTCCAATATGTCTCATTCACTGTCAAACCTATCTTGAGATCTATCAAGTTAAGAAGAGTTCTCATTTTCAATCCCTAGCTTGAGTGGCACCATAATGCCTGAGCTTAATTGGGCTTTAGCCTTTAGATTTCTAATAAATTTCTTCATATAAATAAAACATTAGCATATAAACATTTATCTTAGCTAGATTTGCTTATACCCTGTCTCCCACACAATCCTTCCTAACTTTTCCTCATGGGTACATTTGGTTCATAGATTAAGATTGCCTATTCTTCCTCTCTCAGCCCTCTTTTCTTCATCCCATCACCCTACACTACCTCGCCTCCTTAATATGCTACGGCAAAGAAGGGCTTTTACCTAAAACATAAGTATTTTGTGGATTGTAGGCTAGTAAAGGCCAGCTTTCCCTAAGAGCATGTTCTGTTTGGGAATTCAATATGATAAGGTCCTTTTCCTCATCTCACAATCATGCTATTAGAAGATGCATACAGAAACTTAATACTTGAAATAAAAAATAAAATCACCTTCTATAGATCATGAGCTGCTAAGCAGCTTTGGCACTACCAGTCTAACACAATCAATGTAACTGATACTTAGATGTTAGAATCCCCAGAACCAGTAAATGGTTGAAGTAATACTTGATAAAGAGTGGATCTAAGCAAATAAAGGTATTAAGATACACTGTAGAGCTCATTCAGTCTCAGATGACAGTTGACAGAACATAGAACAACATATCCTTCAAAATAACTGAAGATGGAGCAGTGAGACATACAGTGCTCATACAACAGCCATTAATTTATTATGTGTTTCAAAAAGTATAGCCTAGAGAAATTAAACAATTTTCAGAATAGGTTAAGTAATTTATATAGGAAAAATACGTCATTATACTTTGATTGGGTCTTTACATTCAACAGTAGCAGTCTAGCAGATATAGCTTGTTCCTAGGATTCGAGCTTGTTATGAAGCAGAAGATAGCTCCATCAATTCTAATTCCACCTCTATAAAAGCATATTTCATAGAAGTTACATATCATATTAAAAGTGTTTCTTTAGCATGTGATCTAATACAGGTAGAAGACTTAAATTTATCTACGCTTTTAATTCATGGATTATGACCCTCAAATTTAATTACATATACTCATCATTGCATCCTGTGGTTCTGTACAGCAATACCTGACTATATCTAGTTTGATGCAGCCTGAACTGGCTTTGCAGATGGATCTTGTAAACCACAAACCATGTTTGCAGGAAGAGCTACATCGATCATTTTTGGATATGGAAGATTCAGATCTGTAAAACATATACCATTACATGATCCAGAGATAGCTGTACAACAGAAAAAAAAAAAAAAAGAAGCCTTCAACTAAAGTAAAATAAAGTTCACTTACTTTCCATGATTTTCTCAAATGTTTCCTGCAAAGTAGTTGGAAGATGAAACTATCAGAGATAAAGGGTAAGAAAAGTGAAAAGAATATACATTGAAAGTTTGAAGGGAAAGATATGCATAAAGGACCAAAAGAGTCACCTTATCCTTTGCAAGCCTTGGATTATAGAGCTTCTCCTCTCCCATAGTACTGACCTGGACCCCAAAAAATCTGACATAATTAGCTACTTCGAAAAAGAACATAAACTGAAAAAACAAGGAACTAACAATGGCTCATACAGTGAATCCCCGGTAATCATGAGCAGGATAGACTAACGTATCCTCTGGCAATGTGAAAATCTGGGGAAAAGCAAAAGAACAAGCATCAGCATCCAAGATATTTATTTTGCATCCACAGCATGATGCTCAGTTCTTAAAATCCTTGCCTGTGAATGCACTGAATCGTACAGTTGACTTGAACTTCCACCCTGCAATTACATCAATGATAACAAGAAAATATATCTGGTATTGGTGATCTGATCTCTTACCCAGCAAGCTGGAACTATTATTGCAAAAGCTTTTCATGGTCCTTTTCTCATGAAACAAGACTTGGCAAAGAAAAGAAAAGACATAACAATTAATTGAAAAAAAGTTAGAATACTAAACCTGGAAATCGGTTCTCCCACATCCACGTATCATTAAGGCATCACCAGTGAAAGCCATCCTTGGTTGGGGTTGATCAGAGTCATCTCCCGTAACATAAGTAATACAGCCAAATGTATGGCCAGGAGTAGCTCGGACCTGCCAAAGAAAGTGGCAACTGCATATGAATAATTTGAAAAGTGGTGTCAAAACATGATGAAGTGTTTTGCAATGACTCATTTCCTGCCTTACTAAGAGACCAGGAAGGAAACAACTGCATCCAGCAGTATAGTGGCCTTTGTACTTTCTCCATATTATCGTTTTAGATTCTACAAACTCACATCATTGTCATTCTTCCCAATACTACTCATTTATAAATCTAAATTACTACTAATTTTGATGCCAAAAAAAAATTACTACTAATTTAACCATAATAAAGAAACATTACAGAAACTCACAGCATATATACCTCAGTCGCAATTTCAACATAAACAGAAAATCCTTGCAGAGTCAATAAAGGAACTTGCCAGTGCAAAGTTAATTCAATTTTTGCAATAGACAAGTACTTTGTCATTAGTGCTAGAAAGTAAAATTCATTTCAAAGAACAACTAAGCAGTTGGCTCAATAATAAGTTCTTGTATCCTCTGTCCATGCTAAAAAAGGTTTGGTTCTTATCCTTCTTCCCAAATCAAAAGAACATTTTATTATAAAGAGACACGACAAATCTACAAATATTCATTGAGAATATCATAAACATTTACATTAATTAGTTTGGAATGAGAAATTTAGAGATGATAGTGCTGACTATAACAATACATTTAACCATAGTCTAAATTGCGGCATACCTCCAAGAACAGATCACCAAAGTAGATTTTATCACCAGCTTCAACTAGAATATCAGCTTTCGAATTGCTTGCTTTCGAAATGATAGATTTCACACCAGGGACCTTAGTCTAATACACCATTGTTTCACATAAAACAAGAAAATAAAAATTATACATCTAAATAATCATAGAGCAGAAATAAATCAAATTATATTAGAACAACAAAACCAAACCTTAAGAAGGCCTGTCCCTGTGACATGGTCAGCATGAACATGGGTGTTGAGGGCATAAATTAGTTTCAAACCCAGCTCTTTAACAAGGGATAGGTCCCTGTCCACTGTCTTGTCAACAGGATCGATCAACTGCCAAAAGTTTGGGATGTTTTTGATTATGGGTACTTTACCAATCTATTAATAACATTAAAAAAAAAAAAAAAAACTTAAAGAGGAGTGTGTTTGGTTCGAAAGAAAAAATGAAAAGAGAAGAAGTAACTAACAAGAGCAGGCTTCTGAGAGTGAGAAACATCGGCGAGCAAGTAAGTGTAGGTGGATGATTCCTTCTCGAATAGCTGACGAAACAAAAGCTTCCTCCCTGTCCCTGTGGTTGAAGTGCTGTAACTTTTGGGTGCACCGCTAAAGACATGGGCTGAAAATTTGATCACAGTCCCAGGTTTTGGGAAGGAGAGTGGGGTTTTAGCGAGGGTTTGCGGCGACAAGTTGCACCCATTTAATAAAGGCGACGATTTGATGAGACAGAATCTAAGCGCATTGATTCGGAGCATGTTTTCTGGAGTTCTCCTCTCTTTTGTCCTGTTCCTCCTACTTCCTACTTCTGTAGTTCTGTTCTGTGGCAAACCTATAAATCACGAGTGTCCTGTTCCAGAAACTACTCTAACTTGTAAAATTAGATCATCACATTCGATCCTACGAAACAATACGGTAATATTAATTTCTTCAATAAAGAAAAATGAATTCACAAATCACCTTATCACTATGGTTAGAGCCTAGAGGGGCTACAAAAATCTAAATAGGACGCATAAAGTTTCCCCAACTTTAATCACCTGTGGCAATCTAGTTGGCAAGCAAAAGAATTCTTGTATACATACTAGATAGAGTAATTTGAGTTCTATGTCATATTTATTTATGCCCTAAAGATTGGAGTAACCTCCCATCTTTTTAGTCTTATAAAAAGATTGCATTTAGCCATTTCATTGGGGATATTTGGAGGAATAAGAAAATGGTTAGTTTTCCTTTAATCATCCCCAAAGATTATGGCACTTTCACCTAGTGAAAAGGAAACCAAAAAGATTAAAGACAGATTAAAATTTAGGTGTTTGATAATGACACATTATTTTCACCAAAAAAAAGATAATGACACATTATTAGGTGACTTTTAATTTATGTGCAATGACCTCAAGGCTCAAGCTAAATGCTGAAAAAAATGCTATGGTAAAAAAAAAATTGCTGAAAAAATGCTGGAAAATGGAAGAAAAGCTTTTCTTTTTCGGATTGGGTTGGAACTAGAAGGCTAGACATACTAAAATTTTTTTAGATTGACCCAAATGGCCAAATCCAATTATTTCATCAAAAAGAATATGGGCCTCTCCCCTCAATTGAAACTTCAGCAAAGTCCATGTCCATCTGGATTTGCAGAACGGAGGAAGGAAAGTAAACAAAGACGAGCCCAGCTCTACGTCGCCTGGACTCACCCTTCTTCTATATGCTGTCATGAAAATGGCGATTTAGTGTAAAAGCTTAATTTGGGTTCAGAGCCCCTTTTGAATGAAGAAGAAAGGGAGGGACTTTTTACTCAGAGCCTTCCGCAAAACCTTCCACACTCTCAAAAACCCTACTCATCCCCTGGTAGGTACCCTTGAGCAATTTGTATCCAGAAATCAATGCTTTTTTTTTTCTTTTACATGCATAATATGATTTTTTATGTTTTGATTTGTAGGTAAAGATGGATGCATCATCAGAACGTTACAGTTACAATCCCATATTGCGTTGGAACCCTGAGGTTGAAGATTACTTCATCAAAGCATATGGGTCTCTTCATTTTGCTCAAATTTCCCAAGCCTTAACGTATGATTCGTTTTAGTAATTTATTTGCTTTACTTCTATCTGTCAGTTATAAATAACAGCAATTTGCTATCTTTATCTTTATTAATTCTTTTTATGCCATTATTGATTTTTGATTAGGCGTCCATCTTGCTATTCTTGTATTCGAGTTAACACTCTGAAGTCCACAAGTGATGCTGTCATTGAGAAACTTCAGAAAATCATGAGCAATTCAGGGTCTGAAAATGATGTTGAAGATGTAAATTTCAAAGGAACTACGACAAGTCATAGTATTGATTCGGATATGGCTGAGAAGGAATCGAGCTCTCGAAACGGGTCCATCTCTAAGTGTCAGATACCAGGGTTGGAATATGTTGTATTTGTTAAAGGTTCTGGACCACATGCCATTGACTATGGTTATGTGCCTGACAAACCTCCAAAGGAGGTACTTGTTAGCAGAAAATGTGCTGAAGCTGTTCTTCGAGGTGCTCAGGTATAGTATATTTCTTCCAATGTGTAACTTAAGAGCAATTTAATCTTTTATATTTATTTAATGTCTCACCTAAATTTTGAAGTAATGGGGTTTTATTGTATTATGAGGACCCGGCAATTACTTCTTTATATGTTAGTTAAATCTGAGGTTTTTCTTCTTATGTAAAAGTTATCAACTATTTTTCTTGTTGATTCCAGATTGTAAAAGATTGTGTTGTTACAGCATTATTGACTTGAAATTCGATCCATTTGCTCATGTTGTTCATCTGTAGGTATATGTTCCTGGTGTGATGGCCTGCAGTTCTCATGTTGAGGAAGGAGATATAGTTGCAGTTTCTGTCGCTGTGGAGCAGCCTGCTCCTGATGGTGGATGGGGACTTGGTATAACACGTGGGACTGTTCTGCAGGGAGTAGAGACAGGTATGTAGTGTCAGTGTTTCTCAGTTTTAAGTCATTATTCTTAAATATCAATGCTCTAGCATTTTGATCATTTGGTCTTTAGTGATTCGTCGATACATAAATTTAGAATTTATGTTTGCAAAATCCGAGTGATTCATTTTCTAATTTAAGTTTTTTCTTCCCATAATAATTTGTTGTCGTTTTTATTAGAAGGATTAATAAGTTTCTATTAAAATTAAATTTATATAAATCTCATGTGAACCTCTTACATCGTCAGGTAAAACTACTCTGTTTTGTAAAAGAGGGTCATGTTCATGCTACAAAATTCTCAGGTGTTGTAGAAAAAGAGATCTAGAGCCATAAGACTGGACCCAAGGAATAAATCTGGTACCAGGCCACAAGGAATTATATATCTCATGAGAATAAATTTCAATCTATTTGTCAAGAGCAAAGTGTAATGTTGCATAATTTGAAGTAAAAATTACAAAAAGGTTAGCTGGGTAGAAGAAGAGAAAGCATGTTAAAATGAAAAGCCAAGCTCAATTTGCAGGAACTGTTGACTGAATGCTTCTTGTATCTCTTTTTCTTTTCTGTGTGTGTGTGTGTGTATTGCAATGTTTCTCCTTACTGACTTGGGAAGTGGTTTTGAAGATGACATTAGCATTTTACTCTCTTTTGCCTGCATTAATTTTGTCCTTTAGGTAATTTCATTGAGTTGACTCTTGACTCCAAATTTATCAGATATTTGTCTGTTGTATTGATTATGAGTTGCTTGTAATAGCATTTGTTATCAAAGCTTTAAGAAGGAAATTTTCAATGTCACTAATCATGATAAAAAGACTTTGTTTTTAGAATTAGGAATAGTAGTTCAGAAACAGTTATATTGAACCTAAATGTCTATTAGTCTTGATTAAACATGACTGTTACCTTGTATAGCATTTCTAGTATTCATTGTTTGTGTTTGATTGCAACCTCGCTAATATTTCTTGGCTTTGATATGCTATGGTACCCTGTAGATCCTTTTTACTTTGAACGAAATGGATTATACATTGGTCAAGGGAAAACAGTGTTGTCAAGAGCTGGGATCTTTCGTGCTTCTCAAGGAATTGCGGTTGATATGAACAATCGAGTATTTAAGTTGCCTTCTTTTTATGGTATAATTCATCCCTCATCTAAAACATGTAGAACTGCTGTAATGAATTAAAGGAATCTGAAATTCTGAATTGCACTTAGTTGTTTTATTTTGTTTTTACAGATGTGCTTGAGGGGGAAATATTTCTTCAGAACCTGCCAAGCATTGTCACTGCTCATGCTCTTGGTATCTACCTTATATCATTGTTATTTCTGCAATTTGTAGAGGTTTGAGTCTCTGGCCTTGGCCTTGGTACCAAAGTTATAACAAGTTAGTGGTTACCAGTGCTGGTGGTCTATATTTGGTGAGGGAGCCATGTTATTGCGGCCCTATATGTTCCCATTACAGCTAATGCAAGCTTATTCCTTTGCTTGGATTGGAATAAAATTGTTTGTTACCTGCTACAGTTATCATGTTTGAACTGGTCACTTCAAGAACATCTTTAGTTAGAACGTCTTTTAAGAGTCTCAAAATCTAAATTGTCTTAAGTTGATTAGAGGATTTCTGTTCTGTATGCATTTTATTCCTGATTGAATTTGTCACATATGATAATTATTATTGTCCATATGCTAAGATATTAAGGTTTGAAGTTGTGGTAGTTACTCATCAAAAAGATTGCATTTTCTAGATTGTCAATAATGCTAGCCAACATGCAAGTATATTTTGAAATTATTATTCTTAATGATACTTAGCAAAAATGTTATCCTCCCAAAATACCTGCTTTCCTCTTATAGATGACAAAGACGGTGAAAATTTTCTGATTGCAAAGCAAAACCTTATTCTACTTGGACAGAGTGGACAAGAAATGACTAGTTATAACATAACTCTATTGATGTCCTACTTGTTGGGTACCCAATTCTCCGATAAGGATTTAATGAAGTCATCTATATATTTTTAGTAGATTGACAGCTTGTTGTAAAATGAGTAGGTTTATTCCTTGGAAAATGGAATATCTACACCTTTCTTAACTCTCTTTTCTGCCTTGAAAAAAAAAATTCTGAGGGTTTTTTTTTCCTCACAAATTCCTTGGCTTATAGTTTGCTCATTCCTTTGCTTATATGCTTTTCAACTTTGCAATCAGCATGGTGATTATGTATGTGCTCTTTGTTTTTTTCTTAGATCCTCAAAAAGGTGAACGGATACTAGACATGTGTGCAGCTCCAGGAGGGAAGACAACTGCAATTGCTATCCTTATGAAGGATGAAGGGGAGGTCATTGCAGCAGACAGATCTCATAATAAGGTACAACGTTTAAGCTAAAATGAGAAAGTTGGTTGGCCTATACCTCTTAACATATAACTTGTAGGTTTTTCAGGTTTGCTTGATTTATTGGAGTTTAATCACTGGATTTTCTTGCCAAGACAAGTAGTTCAGCTTTATACTTCTGTTGGGTTTCATTAGTGTAAACCAAGTTTAGTCTTCTTCTACATGATAGCTTGAGCAACTGTACATTATCTTCTGTTGAAAATGTGATTTGTTATAAAAATTACATAACAAATTAATATCCGATCCTTTCCTCTTATGTTTTCCTTGCATGGGCTCTATAGTAAACTCACCTGACATTTGATTTTCAGTCCTCTCAAGAAATAAGCCTAACCACCTAAAACGGGGGTCCTTTGAATGGTCATTGTCAATTAATTTCATATAAGCATATGATAAGTTGTTGAATTTCCATTTTCCTAGTAATTGGCTTAGAAATACAAACTGGCCTACATAAAAATGTACAACTTTTAATTTCTTATCAGTGATTGCTATGAAAATTTTTCTTCCTTAATATACTGGTGGAATGGTGTGGAATATATATGAATCCGGGATTTATGGTTTCTTTCTTTTGAGGACTCTAGTTTTCTTTTTGTAACAGGTGATGGATATTCAGAAATTGGCTGCTGAGTTGGGTTTGACTTGTATCACAACATACAAGCTAGATGCTCTCAAATCTGTTTGTAGAAGAAATGAGTCAAAAGATATGACCACTTGCTGCTCTAACAAGGATGACAATAACATTGTAATTCAAAGTTCTGACTTGAGGCCTCCTGTGAATGGAAGCTCATCTAATACCACTCCAGGATTGAATGCTGATAAAAATTGCAAGGAGAATGGTAGGTAAATTCTGTCACATCGCATGAGAACATGTTTACTTTTTTGGTGTGTGCTTTGTGGTTGGGGTGGGGGAATGATATGTAATTTCCAGATATGATCTTCAAAAGAATAGTTTTGATCAGATTCAGTTAAGGGCTTTCAAGCTCAATTTTAAGTCACTCGATCTAGCATTTCTTATTTTGGTTAAGCCTTTTTATTATCCCCTTATAGAACTATATAAAAGGCAGACTGACTTGTGGTGTTTGTGCATAAGAGACTCTGTTTGAGAGATGAGAACCACTGAAATGGCTTTAAGCTTTATCGTATCCTTAATGAGGAGATTGTCTTACTTTCCTGTGACCCAGGCCAAAACTGAACCACTTATTTGATTATCGTTTCTGATTTTGCTTTCTTTTCTGTTTGAGTCTCAATAATTTTGAAGAGCTTTTTTGTAGTATTTATATCTTCTGAATTTGACTTCCTCATTTTGTAATTCTTCCGCTAACATTTCTATATTGCATGAGTAAAATGCCTAGAGTTATATATTGTCTCTGATTCTTAATATTTTAGTTAGCAATGATAAAGCGAATGAGAGAACTTACGTTAGCAAAGCTGACATCAGGAAGAACATGCGAAGAATGAGGAATGGCCCTGGGAGAAATCAAAACCTAGGTGGTAGGGCTGAAAATTCGAAAGGCTTCCTTCCTAACAGCTTTGATCGGGTTCTTCTTGACGCTCCTTGTTCTGCTCTTGGTTTGAGGCCTCGATTGTTTGCTGGAGAGGTAGGCCAATTCTATAAATGCTGGGTAGAATTTAACACTTTGTTCCTGTTCCTGGTTAAAGTGTAATCCACAAGAGAAACTTATTTTCTCAGAGTAGATCCTATTAATTCATTAATTTTGCATTCGCGTTTAGAATCTCTACTAAATGTATATATTGTTTCCATGGTTAGATTAGTAGAATGAATAGAAACGCTTTTATTAGATCAGAGAATTGGTCTCAGTCTTTGTTGTTTTTCTTTTTGTCATTTTTTCCCTTTACAGGAAACAATAGAGACATTAAGGAACCATGGTAAATATCAAAGGAGAATGTTTGATCAGGCTGTTCAGTTAGTTCGCCCTGGTGGAGTCCTTGTATACTCAACGTTAGTTTGCTTTCTTCCCTCCAGTATTTTTTAAATTCCTAGTATCTTTACATGCTTTGTGTCCAGAATTGTCAAGTCTAAAGTAAGTGCTATAGTATTGCTTCTTGTTTGTTTCTTGTGCAAGTAATGATGACGGATATACTGATCTTTTCATGTTTTTCCTGTCTTGATTCTTTCACATATTGTTAGATGCACAATTAATCCTGGTGAGAATGAAGCATTGGTTCGATATGCTTTGGATAAGTATAAGTTCCTCTCTTTAGCACCGCAGGTTTGATGCTATAAATTTAAGCTTACATATAAATGCATGCACAGATTTAGTTTTACATTATTCTTCTTCATTGATTTATCGTTAGCTGGGAAAACTCCAGAGATGCTAGGCTGACATCTGAATTGTTATTTATAAATTTACCATTGCATTCCAAACAATCATAGCATAAGATGTTAGGTTTAAATCATGGTTTCTATGTAGGATAGTTGTCTTCTATTGGAATCCTAGTAATCTGTTTGATTAATGGTTTTAATCAAGCTTGCTTTCTTATGATACTCTTCAGCATCCAAGAATTGGAGGACCTGGTCTTGTTGGTAGTTGTCAATTTCCAGATGGATATGTTGAGTAAGTATTTCAATCCAATCTTTCGCCATCTTGTTCCTTTTTCAACAAGTGAACTTATATGTTTGTCCATATATAGTCTCCCCATGCAATATGGAAATAGTTGCTTACTAATCAGATTGGCTCTGTTAAAGTGTCTTGAGTTTCTTGTTACAGTTCATTTATTTTTGTTTGTGGAAGGTTCTCTGGATGAAATATATGTATATGCCGTGTACTTTAGAACTGTCATTATTTTCCATTCATTTCCCATATGTAAGAGAGAAATAAGCTGCTGAAACATCTTGTGGTCTAATTTTGGATTAAGAATGAAATTTTTTGTGGGTGGAATGAAGGTCAGAAATGTATCAAAGTCCAGAGACAGTTGGGAATGTGACCTAGAAGTTCACTAGGGTCTGGTTGTGATGGGGTGTCAAAATTAATCTACACAACCGTTTATTGTTACTGAATCTAGAATAGAACTAGATATTCTCCTTCCTATTTGTTTCACGGCTTAAGGAGACGTCTTATGTTTTGTTGGCCTTATATTGCTTTTTGTTGATTTGCCTTATTCTAATCAAGAATTTACTTGCTGATGACTTGCACAGAGAGTGGTTAAGACCTGGAGAGGAGGAATTGGTGCAGAGGTTTGATCCTTGGTCTCCCCTCGATACAATTGGGTTTTTCATAGCCAAGTTTGTTGTAGGCTCCAAAGATACCTGAGCAGAAAGTTTAGAACTTGGAATCAAAGTGTTGAGACCATTGAACAAATTATACCCTTGAGAGGCATTTTGATGTTGTAGTATTATTTTTCCTGTGCTGAGAGCAATTTGCCATGAGAAATCACGAAAAGCACGGCTAGACCAATTTGCTGTGTAATCTGTCAGATGAATATATATTTTTCGTGAAGAGAACTATAAGATGCAGGAAATTTGTTCTTCTAGTTTGGGGATTTTGTAGCTCTCAAGCATCAAGAAAAGTGATTTTTCTAACCATTAATGACCCTAGGAATCTTCTTATTACTCCTTCACAAATTAATGACCCTGACCAAAACAGAACTACCTTTGAATCAAGTAATGAAGTAAAACAACAGTATAGTAATGAATTTCAATATTGGACCACCGGCAAAAGATTATTATAATTAAAAGCCAGTTTCCTTAGCAATTGATATCTAAAAGCTTAATTTCTTTATTAACAACTTTGTGATTAAGAGTAGCAACCAAATAAAAAAAACAACTTTGTGATTAAAAAGAAATGTAAATATTACTATTATTAAATTTTTTTTTTTGAGAACATTATTATTATTAATTTTCATGAAGTTACAAATAGTAACTGTAATCATTATTGAGTATTACATGACGAAAATGAATCAAATCTAAAACATAAAATAACTAACAATGAATCCGTATATATAACAGGACAAATCTAATATAGTAGTATAAAGTAAGATTAAATTAAACACACACTTAATGATATTTGATTTGGGGTCGTCATTTCTCCATTCCAAACCTCCTTAAATGCGCGTAGAAGAGAAATGCCTAAATGAGAAATCATTGCTTTTAGTGGACTGGACTTAGAAAAATAGCTTATTAGCCTTTTCCACCTTGAACTATAATGTCAAGAACATCTTGTCCTTCTGATTTTCAAATTACAATAACTTATTTCGTGAATTTCTAAATTTTAGACAATTTGCTCTTGAACTTTCCTAATAGAACAATTTAGCTCATGATGTACAAAGTAAATTATCATTGAATTTTGAAAGTTCACGGAAAAATTGTCCTGAATTTTGAAAGTACTCAGGAAGCAAATTGTCTCGATTATAATTTAGTGGGCAAAAAGGCTAATAAGCTGTTGAAAAAAAAGGGGGTTGCTAAATACCGCCATAGTATTGTTAAATACCGCCCCACTTTTTACACTTTTGCCCTTTACCTTTTACCCTTTTTACACTTTTACACTGAGCCTCCTCACTAGGACGGCTCAGCCACGGCAGAGCCTCCCCACTGGGGCGGCTTCGCGCAAGGCAGGCCGCACTCAAGGGGCGGCTTCGCGCAAGGCAGGCCGCCCTCAAGGGGCGTCTTCGCGCAAGGCAGGCCGCCCTCATGGGGCGGCTTTGCCACGGCAAACCGCCCTCATGGGGCGGCTTCG
>AWWV01007607.1:0-49297 GCA_001974805.1 Corchorus capsularis
AACTAAATAAAATAAACTAATTAATTAATAAGAACTAGTTTATAGGACAATTGGTTAAGGAATCAAGTGCTTGATTATTAGGGGCTAAGACTTCACCTAAAGGGAATTAATCATTATCAATTTATGCTTAAAAGATTTGGTTACAATAGCAATTGAATAAAATTATTCACGTGTGTCGAGTTTACGTAACAATATCTAATAAGTGGTGAATAGTCGGTATTTCACTCACCTTATCAAATTTATTAAGCACAACCAATTATTCTAACTATCATATTAAATTAGCATTATTAAATTAGCATATATGTTTATGCTAAATTCAATGTGTCTATTTCCCTAGTACTAATTAGTCCATGCTTCATCTGTCAATGCTTCACATAAATCCACAACTTCAAACACTAAGTTGGGCACCAATGAAAACAAAGTAAATAAATGATATACAATGACATAATCATCCATTAAGCAAAAAATGAACAAACTCATTCATTCACATAAAAGAATAATCAATCCCCCATAAATTAGCCAACATCTTAATCCATAGCTTTGGTCTATCCACTCATATATTCCACGATGGACAATTGGACTCGGGCCCTTCTTTTATCAATTTAATGAAAACTATTTTAGGCTAAGAGTCTAAAGCCCAACTTTTTATTTCTTCCGTAGCCTCATCTCTCATAAAGTCCTTGTCTTTCAAGTTCTAGTTCTAGTGATAATAAGTTTATAAAAGTTTTCATCAAAGAGATCTATATTGTAAGATAATCACTCAGATCACGTTGGTTTTAGTTATTAAAATTGTAAATCCATATGAATGAATTTATTTGCGCTTAGAATGCATAAACTTACAAGCATTCCCTGTAAACTTATATTAGATGATCATGATTTCTTTCTGGAATGAGAGCATAAAATGTATTTTTTTTAGTGCTTATTGCAAAAATAGGGCCCCAAACTGTATGAAAAGTATCGATTTTTTCCCTACCCGATATTCAGAGTTTTATTCTGACTAATTCGGGTTCGATCCCGGTCGCTCACCTGAGTTTGGTGGGTGAGTCTACCAATAGGGGCGGCTACGTACGCAAGATCTCGATCTTCTTAAGCTGGAACAAGTCACTTACTACTTGATTCAATCCCACATTGGTTATGAAAAGTATTAATCAAACCTATAAACTTCAATTTTGCCAATCAAGTCCTTAAAAACTCAATTTTGACCAAATCAACACTTTTGTTGATGGCAAATTGACTAAACCATTAGGAAAAATCACATCAGTATGCCACGTGATCATAGAATGTCATGTAGCTAGATAAAATCCATGTGGACTAGGCCCGCTTGAACAATAATAGGCGGTAAAAAGCTAACGTGGTTTTACCCTCTATATATACTATGTATGGCCCGTCCCGCGCTTCGCCGTGGGGTTCATTATATTGTAAAAATGATATTGATTAATATTAAATATACCCTCTAATATTGAATATTCATCTTACTATTTTTAAATTTTTAAAAGATAATGTCCACTTTCCTAGAAGGAAAACATTTTCCCTTCCTTATCATTTATATGAGACTTACTACTATATATATACATCAAATCTATGGCCAAATAAAGCCATTAAAAAATATCATTTTTTTTTCCAAAAAACTTTGTGTCAATTGTCAAACACAAAAATGACTTTCAAAATGAAATAGGAGCATATAATTGTGAGACTCATTAAAAAAAAAAACACAGAAAAGTACTATATAAGAAAAAAATGCAGCACAAACTTTATAGATAGAGAGCAGAAAAAAATAGTAAAAATGGTGGTGGAATAATGTGAGAAAAAATAAAAGTAAAAAATGAAAAAAGGAAAAAGGAAAAAAAAAAAGAGAAAATGATGACAGCGACAGTGGTTGGTGTATAAAATTATAATTGTGTCCCTGTTGCATAGTATCAAATAGTGATCTGACTTAATGTGGGTTGAGAAAAAATCGGCAGAACAGTAATTACACTTCCAACTGTTGGAGAATGAAGCAATACAACACCACCGGAAATGACTGAATGATCACGAAGAAAAAGGGGCGACAGAGTTTGAGGTACGGACTAGGTCTCTCTCTTGAGACGATACGCGCCCTCTCGGTAATTAAAGCGGTGCAAAGAGGTTTCACTGCACGCCGTCTCCCAGGATACAACAAGCTCATTCACCCACTGTACACCTTTCTAACCTGCACGAGTTAGAAAGTAGAAGCTCTATCAAAACCAACACCTTCTTCACCCAATTAGCTAAAACTCCTAAAAAAAGATTTAGGAAGGTTTTTCTTTTTCTTTTTTTTTTTTGAAAAAAGCAAATGAGCTTTTAGGAATTTGCTCGATGTTTTTTTTCAAATGAAGCAAATATGGTATTAATAGGAAAGTAAAGATAGAAAGAATTTGTTTTTAATAACCTAAGTTAATTTAATGAGTTAAAAACTTACAAAGAGTTTTATAACATTAAATCATCTCAGTTATTAAAAACAAATCAATTTAATAAAAACTCATTTTATCAAAATATCACAATAATCCCCCACTTATTTTAATAAAAATATTCGAGAACTAACCGTTTGGGTGAAGATAGAAACACTATGCATAATGATGGTGTCAATGGCTTAACCTTCGCTTAGTGTTCAGCGACCTTTGCTCCAGAGCCAATAGTGAACTAAGGTCTTGAACTAAGGCTGATTTGGGGAAACAAAGTATCGCGCCATACACATAGGTTTCCAGTGCCCTGCAATAAGCTTCTTTAAGCCAGCACGTTAATGGCCAAGTGCTTTATCCCAGTTCTAATAAGCGTTCTAGAGAATTAGCCCAATTCTCATAGGAAGGGGCCTCACTTCCACACTCATATAGGTGAGACCATCAAGGATGCTCCTATAACTCTGCATCCCATTCAAAAGAGCTATAGTTCTCATTAAGAGTATTAAAATACTCAACCTTCATTACTGTTACAGGATCCATGCAACACATTATAGGGAGGGACATTCTTTCTCATTTTTATTTAATAAAAAAAAAGAATAATATCGTGCATGTCGTCAAACCACCATATGATTCGTTCTTCCCTTTGAACCTAATTCTAGGGATCTCCAATCATTAGGTAGGGTATCCTCATACATGATTTTTGTCATTCTTTGGGCTTAAGTCCCATCCCCTCGATGTCATCTAGATCTTCTCTCCAGCTAGAGCTTTTGTTAAAGGTTTTGCAAGATTATCACCACTTTGAATATAATCAACGTTAATGGTACCATTAGCAATATGAGGTCTCATATAGCTATGTTTTCTGTACTATCACAATGAATTAAGACAGGTGGTATTGGTTTTTCCCATATTGGGATTTCAAATAAAAGATCACGCAACCAACCTGCTTCTTCACTTGCTGAGACTAACGCAATAAGCTCTTCCTCCATTGTGGAGTTTGCAATTATTTGTTGCTTTTTAGATTTCCGGCAAATTGCTCCACCTCCAAAAGTAAATACATAACCAGTGGTAGACAAAGAGTCACCAACCAATGTATTCCAACTGACATCACTATAACCTTCTAGTACAGTAGGATATTTTTGATAAAGTATACCTCTTTTCAAATATCTCATCACACGATTAATGACATTCCAATGCTCTAAGTTTGGTTTACTTGTAAATCTAGCCAACACCCTTATAGCATAAGCAATATCGGTCTGGTATAATCAGTAGCATACCTCAAACTACCAATAATACTAGCGTACTCTTTTTGATTGAAAATATCTCTTTCATTTTCTGTAGGAAATAAATGTATATTTGGGTCGAAAGGAGAGCACAAGGGTTTGCAATCAAAAAATTTGTATTTTTTCAAAAAAATTTCTACATGATGAGATTGGTCTAGAAAAATACCATTTGAAGTCCTTGTGATCCTCATGCCTAGAATAACATTTGCTTCCCCTAAATCTTTCATATCAAAATTATTAGTAAGCAACATTTTGGTAGCAATTATAATCTCAAGATTAGTTCCAAATATCAAGAGATCATCAACATATAAACAAATAATGACATGTGAATCATTCTCTGATTTATAATATATGCATTTATCACTTTCATCGGTTTTAAAACCATTAGAAAGTAAACATATGTCAAAATTTTCATGCCACTATCTTGGAGCTTGCTTTAAACCATATAATGATTTTAGTAACTTACATACTTTATTTTCATTACCTAGCAAAACAGAGCCTTTAGGTTGCTCCATGTATATCTGTTCTTCTAACTCTCCATTTAGGAAAGCTGTTTTCACATCCATTTGATGGATTATTAAGTCATGGATAGCAGCAACCGTAATTAGAAATCTTATTGACGTAATCTTGCTTACAGGAGAAAATGTGTCAAAGAAATCAATGTTCTCTTTTTGCCTAAAGCCTTTGGCTACAAGCCTGGCTGTATATTTATCAATTGAGCCATCAGGTCTTAATTTCTTTCTTAGTACCCATTTACACTCAATAGCTTTACTACCCGGTGGTAGGTCAACTAGTTTCCAAGTTTTGTTGGTCATCAAAGAATCCATCTCATCATTGGCGGCTTCTTTCCATAAGGCTGAATCTGGAGAGGATAAGGTTTCATCAATAGTGGTAGGATCATTTTCAATATTATACACATGGTACTCAGGGCCAAAGTCTTTTACTACTCTTCCCCTTTTACTCCTTCTAGGTTCAATTTCAGGTTCATCTCCTTTTATGGGTTCAGAGGTAGTTTTATCAAAGGCTTGCTGATTTTTTTTAGGATGAGGGATAACTGTTTGTTCATTGTCAACACCCCCACTATTTTTAGTTTTAAAAGGAAAAGTGTTTTCATGAAAGATGGTATCAAGGGATTCAATCATAACATGGTTGTTAAGGTCAAGAATATATATGCTTTACTGGTTAAAGCATAACCCATAAATGCACATCTGGAGGCCTTACTACCAAGTTTTGGTCTTTTAGAATCTAGAAGCCTAACAAAGGCAAGACAACCCCAACTTCTTAGGTAATTCAAGTTTGGCTTATGGCCCCTCCAAAATTCATAAGGTGTTTTGAGTGAGTGTTTATGTGGTACTCTGTTCATAACATAATTAGCAGTAAGAACTGCTTGTCCCCATAAGTTTTTGGGAGCCCCAGTGCTCACCAACATCGAATTAGTCAAATCTATCAGAGTTCTGTTTTTGCGTTCTGCTACTCCATTTGAGGCTGGAGAATATGGATGTGTAGTCTCATGAACAATTCCCAAAGATTGGATATAAGAATTTAATCCAAGATTGTCATACTCACCTCCTCTGTCACTCCTAAACCTCTTGATTTTTCTGCCAAAAAGATTTTGAATCTCATTTATATAGGTGGTTAGTTTTTCAAAGGTTTCACTTTTATTTTTCATAAGATAAACATATGAATACTTTGAAAAATCATCAATAAAGGTTATGAAATACCTTTTTCCACCTCGAGTCAAAATCCCTTCAAATTCACAAATGTCAGTGGGAATTAAATCAACAATTCAGAATTTCTTACCACAGTTTTGATAGGCTTGTTGTATCACAGACTAATTGTTTTCCACCATCTGAAATATGAAATAACGGCTACAAGCATACTTTTTGGATCCAGCTTCCTCGGTGTCATATTTTTGTTGTAACGCTTTCCATATTTTCTTCGCTGAAGAATGAGCTTGGTCATAATAATCATATAAATTGTCAGAAAGACAGTTCAGTAAATAATTTATGTAGTAATTATGGTCTTTCTCCCATTTCTTCACAGTTGTCTCGTTTTTAGCTTTCTCCTCATCAGTCATGTCTTCAATGTCTTTTTTCTTAGGACTCTTTTCCACCAGAATGTAAGTCACATTCAAAAGAGTGAGGTACAAAAAAGTCTTATGCTTCCATCTTTTATAGTTAGCACCATTAAAGCGAAACGGGCGGTTGAGGTCACCAACTTGATTACTCTTAGGTAGGCTTTCAATAGAATTCTCCATTGGTAAATTTTCATCTCAAAATTGTTGGGGAATGAAGCAATACAACACCACCGGAAAGGACTGGATGATCACTATCTTGTAGCCATGGTTATACAAAAGTAGAAGAAAAAGGGGTGAAGAAGATTGAGGCGCGGACTAGGTCGCTCTCTTGAGACGATACACGACCTCTCGGTAATTAAAGCGGTGCAAAAAGGTTTCACTGCACGCCGTCCCCCAGGATATAACAAACCCAGTCACACACTGTACACCTTTCTAACCTGCACGATTTAAAAGGTAGAAGCTCTATCAAAACCAACACCTTCATCCAATTAGCTAAAACTCTTAAAAAAGATTTAGGAAGGTTTTTCTTTTTCTTTGTTTTGAAAGAAGCAAATGAGCTTTTAGTTTTTACGAATTTGCTCGATGTTTTTTCAAATGAAGTAAATATGGTATTTATAGGAAAGTAAAGATAGAAAGAATTTGTTTTTAATAACCTAAGTTAATTTAATGAGTTAAAAACTTACAATGAGTTTTATAGCATTAAATCATCTCAGTTAAAAACAAATCAATTTAATAAAAACTCATTTTATTAAAATATCACAACACCAACTTTATGAAAAAAAAAAGGAAAAAGAAAAAAAAGGAGAAAATGATGAGAGGGGGACGATGGGGTGTGTGTGGGGGGAGTAGAGGTGAACATCAGTTCGATTTTGGTACAATCGGTCGGTGACTATCCCAAAACCGACTCTTGCTTTTGTACACCGAACCGATTGGCCTCGGAACCCACGTGTTAGGATTTTGACACTAATTCCTAATTAGATTTGGATTGGGATTTTTCTAGAGATTTTTGATTGGTGGACAAGAATCCTAATAGGATAGAGATTCTTGGAGTCCAAGTTTGTGTTAGTATAAATAAGAAGTTTATGTTTAGGTTTTCTGTGTGAGAGATTGTGTGAGTGTGTGAGAGAGAAAAAGCTGAGATAGCATTATATTGTTGTGAGCGAATCACCCATGATGTTGGGTTGATTAGATTGAGAGTTTGCTAGAAAGATTGTTATGATTGTTGATTGTAATTGATTGATTTGATAGTGGAGATTTGTGGCATAGGTCCACAAGAAATTTGCTTTGTTGTTTTCCGCTTTAATGATTTGTTTGGTTAATTCTTGGGATATCCGAAGTTACAACAAGTGATATCAAGAGCCTGGTTGATTAGAGATGGCATACACCGATAGCGGATCAACTATGAAGTTTGAGATTGAGAAGTTTAATGGAACGAACAGTTTTCAGATGTGGCAGAGTACGATAACAGATGTGTTAATATAACAAGGATTGAGAGATGTGCTTGAAGCTGATAAGCCTTCAGCGATGAATGACAACAGGTGGAGAGATATTCAACGAAAAGAAGTAAATACAATTCGTTTGTCTCTTGCTACTGAAATTAAGTATGATGTGTTAGATGTGAAAACCCTTAAGGAGTTGATGGATAAAATAGAGTCGATTTATATGTCATAATCGATTACTAATATGTTGGGTTTGAAGAGAGAATTATTTGGATTGAAGATGAAGGTGGGAACAAGTTTAAGGGACCTAAACGAGCTCAATAGACTAGTTACTCAGCTGGCAAGTGTGGATGAAGTTATGAAAGAGGTTGATAAAGCAGTTTTGTTAATTAATTCTCTTACCGAAAGGTATGATCCTGTGATTAGAGCTTTGATAGTTGGTAGGAAAACTCTGAAATTGCAAGATGTGACTTCTGCAATTTTTGAGTATGATAGATTGAAAAAGACTGAAAAGAAAGATGAAGAGAATGGTGCTTTCATGGTGGAGCGTGGAAGAACTAATGGAAGAGATTATAAGAACGATGCAAGATCAAAGGGTAGATTCAATGAAAGAGGAAGATCAAGTTTGAGGCTAAGGGGAGATATGAGTAGCAAGGAGTGCTATTATTGTCATGAGATGGGCACATAAAAGCCTACTGCAAGAAGTTAATGAAAAATTTGGGGGATTTCATGAAATCTAAAGAGAAGAATAATGAGGGTGTTAATGTTGCTGCTGCTGATACTGAGGAATATTCTGATGAATATTTTGTTCTGATGGTGCAAGAAGAAAAGAAAGACACTAGAGATATGTGGGTGTTTGATTCTGCTTGTTTTGAACATATTTACACAAAGAAAGAATGGTTTTCGAAGCTTGAGAAGTGTGATAAGCCTGCTTACATGGCTAATAATGGTGAAGAACGAATTGAAGGTATTGGGAGTGTGAAACTTCGTTTGCATGATGGAAGTGTCAAGATGGCTAAGAATGTGAGGTATGTTCTAAACTTTACAAGGAATTTGATTTCGCTTGGAAAGTTGGATAGCTTGGGTTATGGATATTCTTGCGGAGGTGGAGGCTTGAAGAACACCAAAGGTTCGATGATTGTGATGAAAGGGGTGAAGAATTCAAAGAATTTGTATGAGTTGATTGGAAGCATAATTAGAGGAGATGGATCGGCATCTTCACATCAAATTAAGAAGAAGGATGTGGATTTACCAACAAAGAAAAAAAGTCACTTTTGTGTATTTGGTCAAAGGGTGGAGCAATTAAGCTTTGATAAAGGAATTTGAGTCAAGGTGGAGATTGTTAGGATTTTGACCTCAATTCCTAATTAGATTTGGATTGGGATTTTTCTAGAGATTTTTGATTGGTGGACAAGAATCCTAATAAGATAGAGATTCTTGGAGTCCAAATTTGTGTTAATATAAATAAGCAGTTTATGTTTAGGTTTTCTGTGTGTGAGTGTGAGAGAGAGAATAAAAGCTGAGATAGCTTTATGTTGTTGTGAAAGAATCACCCATGATGTTGGGTTGATTAGATTGAGAGATTGTTATGATTGTTGATTGTAATTGATTGATTCGATAGTGGAGATTTGTGGCGTAGGTCCACAAGAAATTTGCTTTGTTGTTTTCTGCTTTAATTATTTGTTTGGTTAATTCCTGCGAGTTCCGAAGTTACAACACGATGGAAATCATATACGTACATTGTTATGTTCCTTCGCCAGATTCCATATACGTACATTAATATAATTTAATAAGTGTTATATATATTGTTTGTCCTATTTTGGTAAACATATAAGACTACCTTTTGTTTTGGCAAAAAAAAAAAAAATCGTTCCTGCATAAGTAAGTCTCAGATTCGAGACTTAGCGTATGCAGTTGATCTCATTGGTGACTCACCCACCAAATATAGGTGTGCGACACGGGTCGGATCCGAATTAGTCAGAACAAAACTTTGGATACCAAGTGAGAAAGAAAAAAAATTAAAGGAAATTCTTTGTTTGTGAAAATTCAAAAGAAATAAAAGAGGAACAATTAGTGGTTTATATACTTTATAATAATTATTAATTAATTTATGGTAGAATCCTGGTCCATACATATGTTCCATGCCATAAATAGCAGTCAATACATTGTGTATTTCGTTTCTGGTTGAGCATATTAAAATGCATATGATCAAAAGTTTTGTTTTAATTAATAAACCTATGCTTTTCGAGGGTTATATCATATACTATATCATATATATAAACAAATCGCATTCAAGCCTCTGGAATAGTAATTTAACAAATTCTTTTCATGCAATTAGTACAATGATATATAGCACATTCAATTCATAACCAAAATATTAGGTAAAGAAATTAAATATTGATCAGTTTATTTATTCCTCAAAATTAAAAATTCATCCCCCAAGACCACTAGATTAATTTAACACCATAATATATTTCTTTGTGATCAAATTATGATGTAATCCTTTGATTTTATTCATTATATATACAATTTGAACAATATTGTTTGGACTTTTTTGAGGCAAACAAGGAATACCTGATGGTGGTGATACAAGGTGGCTTTCACCAGCTCTCCAAGCTACCTTAATTATAAGGATTGCAAGATCACTAGGGCAAAAGGAGTGATGGGCTAGTTATTACTATTCAAATAAGTTTCTGGCGCGAGGAATAGAGCAAATAATAATAATAATAATAATAACTATTGATGAATGAGAGAGATACATCTTACCTACAAGTAATTGTATATACATGTGCTCTCTTAGAGTGATACGTGGCGGCCATTTGAGAATACTATTGTGGGTCCCATTGATAACATGTTATCACTTTGACCGGTCCCACCACCACACCCTTTGAACAAACGTTGATGTTAGATTTTTCCATTCCACCGTCTATTTTTTATTCAAAGTTTTACCCTCTTTTGTTACAATTTAATTTCTTCATCAAAATCAAAAAATGGCACCCAAAATCCCCAACTCAAGAATACACCCAAAATCCACTAACGCAAATCATCAAACACTTTCCATTAAATACGCTATATACGGCATTTAACCTTTCAAAGTTAGCCTTAGCTCTTCTCATACTCCAGCACAACCTGTTTCTTTAATGGCGGTTCGGTTCGAGTGGAAGGTGCATCTTGGGAAAAAAAAAGAGGTCGTTGTTAAGAAAGAAAAAGCTGGAGATGGGGATGTAAATCTGGTGATTTATATACATATATATATATATATATATATATATATATATATAATCTGAAATCTGATGAGTTTGGTGGGACAAAAAAAAGCTTGAGATTTTGACAAAAATAAAAGTTTGAGGGAGAACGGAAGAGTTTGAACGAAGTGAGAGTAACAGCGTAATGGCCTTAATTTCACCAGGTTTATGACGAGGCAGACACGTCAGGCGCGATAGGGTTGGTGGTAAGAATTGGGCGGGGCAGGGAGAATTTCAAAACAGAGGAACAAGGCAATTGATGAGCCGAATTTCAAAACCAAGAAAAGTTCATATAGGCCCATTCAATTTGAAGTCCAACCAGTTTCACATGATGATGTATTTCCTTGTTTATTTTCTATTTTCAATTTTTCCATTTACTGGATAGATTCTTTGAATTGAGCTAAAATATTGATGAAAGCATTTAATGAAAGCATTTAAAGATAGGGTTGAATTCGAAGAGGTAAATTACAGTTTTTGAGTCTATCCCATTTTCTCTTCTCTAGGGTTTGGGGTTTGGTTTTCTCTTTCTTTCTCATAAGAAGAAGTGCAGTAGGCCCTAGCACCTCCTCTTCCCCCCCCCCCCCCCTTCTTCCTTCCCTTTCCTCAATACTTTTCTCTCCGTCTGTCTTCTTTCCTCTCGGCTTATCTAAGCGCAAGGGTTGAGGAGGACCTCCCTCAACGAACTTCACCGCCGATCAAAGGTTGGAGAGAGATGAGAGAAAATTCTAACAAAGGTTCTCTGCAAATTAAATGGGTATGTATATATCAATCCAGGTTTTGTTCTTATTGTTCATATTCCATTGTATTTCATTAATTTCACAACAAAAATAACAGAATTTAGGAAATAGAGTATTTTTGCGTTATTGTTTGTCTCCTATTAGCGGCTTTCACAAATAGTAAGAGGGAAAATAAGCCTTCCATTACTAAATTTTGTATATAATGTGAAAAAATGAAAAAGAGTAATAATACGAAATCTAAATTCAAAAGGAAGATTGCATATAATTAGAGTAAACTTTGTATGAAACTATGAACTAGCAGTGTAGTCCAACAACAAAATTCGAAGTCCAAAGTTGAAAGCTTTATGGGTTCGAATTGGTGATTACTTTTGGAGCCACGTGGAAGTTTTATCAATCATTTCAGAGAGGAAAATGGATTTGGCAATTCCTATCTTCTCTTTGCAGCCCTGATCTCCAAAACTAACGGATTATGGCAATTACGTTTTTATTAGTTGAAATAAAAGTTAAAAGGATAATGGCAAATTAAAGTTAATCTTTGAAATTTTTTATATTCAAGAAAAGAGATTCATATTTGAAATTCTAATTGCAGGATGACATTGCCATTGAAATTGAAAGATCAAACAGTAGAGATAGATATAATTCTTTGACAAGGAAGCTGAGAAATTGAGAAACATTTTCATTTCCAATCTTCTATCTGGACAAGAAATATCACAAGAAAAAGTTTCTGACAATGAATTTGGTATTAAGGACAACAAATTTGATAACATAATTGGATTGACAAAGAGATCTGTGGAAGAAAATTCACCCATAAGATTTCTGCAGCAATATTGATCTCTCAGGTTCAAGCTACTAACAACATTGGAAAGAGAAATTTATCTTTGATTGAAGATACAGTTTTTGGAAATGGGCACTGCAAGAGGATTCAACTTTAGAAGAAAATGATTATGAAACATACAATGCTCCAAGTTCTCCAACAGATTAAATAGGTTGAAAAAGACTTAATTGCAGAAATTTCTCCATTCAAGAAAATGAAAAAAGGGTAAAAAATTAACTGACAGACAATGAATTTAATTTTACATTGCAAACAAAAATCATATTTGCTAACAATGTTATTAAATATTTGAATGAAAAACAGAGGAGGAAACAATAGAGTAGAAAGAAGATTGAAAGCAGGATGCAAGATTACAAAGAAATATGTACGAGTCTTCAATTCTACATACCATTGTTTATATGTGTTTTACTTTGCAATGTTCAGTTTGTTTAACAATCAAGACCTTGATCACCTGTGGTGATCTTGGCAAGTGATCTCAGATCACCCCGTTTGGTTACACTTTTTGGTTTTGTGTGGTAATCCAGATCACCCCCTGATCACCCATCTAAGGGTGATCTGGATTACCACCATGAACCCATGTAATCTTTGATCATCGGTGATCTTGCATCACTGGTGATCTTAGATCACTAGTGATGTAAGTGTGTTTCCAATTGTAAGAGTTGTCATATTTCAATTCTATATATAAAATTTCACATATTTCATTATTGTAAATAGTTTTTATATTCACAATTTGATGTTATATATCTTTATATATTGATATGATTAATGTTACCAAATATGATACTCAATCAATTTATACACTGATCAGATTTCTAGGCCTTTGAATTAAAACCAAATTTTTTTTGTTTCATTGTTTCCGTAAAATAAGTTAGAACATTTTTTTTAATTCACATGTATTTCCTAGAAAAATTACATAATTTCCTTCTGTATCTCAAAAAAGCAATGAAATGTACGAAAAGAAATATACATTGCAAGACAACAAGACTACAAATTGATTAAAAAACTCAAACAAAGATGAAAACATCAAAATAATAGAGAAATTCAAACATAACATATAACATTCTTAAAAAAAAAAAAACCCCCCGCCGCGAAGCGCGGGTTGGGAGAACTAGTATATATGGTTTATGTACCCAAAAATTGTGTTCGTATAGGTAATTGAAGAAACCATGTGTGAACTATTCAGTTTAATATGTTGGTGTATTATACTAAAAAAAAGGTTTAGATACATGTAGGGCCTTCATGCTCGGCAAGGATGGTTAATTCCCGCTCGATATGAGGCCATTGATCTCCTTGAGAAATGCTATGCTTTTGGCTCGGCATGGACCTCGATCTACGTGGAATCTAGTTCGACAAATTGTTGGATTATTATGCCTAACAAACATAATGAGATATGGACTAATGAAGATGGAGGTCTCTCAACCCAAGACTGAAGGTCCATCCCCATATTATGCTGTCTAGCAACCTAATCGGCAGCACCATTCGCTTCGCGCTTCACTAAGGATACTTTTGCTTGCTTAAACAACTTTAGATAGTCTCTGATGTCTTTAATTATAATGCTGGTTTTCCATGCAAGCTTTCCATCATTTATGTTGATATCGTGGATGACTGATGCCGAGTCAGATTCGACAATTTTTTTTTGAAAGGCGATTTATTAATCAAAGAACGAAGGGGGGTATAAGGGGTGCCTCGTTAAAACCTTTAAGAGGAAAAACCTAACGGGAAAAATCCTCAAAAAGGAAAAAGAGTACACCCACCGCTCACAAAACAAGAAGTGCCAAAGAACAACCAAAACAGCAGAGCCTATCCCATACAAAACAAGAGGACTAACCCAAAATAGACCAACCAATAAAAAGAGAAAAAAGGCCAAGAGATGAAGTGACCCACCCATGACAATCGCTCCAGCCAGCCAAAGAACTGACCACTTGACACAGCCATTCACCATCATTTAATCATCTCAGCTTTGTGCACAAGAAGGAAAGAAAAACACCACATTAGAAACATGGGACACGAGAAAAGGCTAGCATAGGGCACAATCCATAGAGCAAGACAACTCTAAACAAATGGCAACACACAAGGCAACGACAACAATCAACCAGCCAAAAAACAAACAATACAGCCTCCAACTCCCGACACTAGAATCAAAAAGCAAACAACAAGACCAGCAGCCATGAAATGAGCAGATGTGGAAACTGCATTCGAACCTGATCTCTCCTCCACATTTAACACCGCATTGAAGTCTCCACCCAAGATCCAGGGCATGTCGAATTGTTGTTTGAAGTCAGCCATTTTACCCCAAAAAATATCCCAAGCAGCAACCTCATTTGGGGCATAAATGATTCCAATAACACATTTGAAACCACACTTTTTCACCAAACCAACACAAAGAATGAATCTTTGTTTCACAAAAGCCATCTCCAACTCAAAGAAATCAACATTCCACAAAGAAATTAACCCTCTTACCGCCCCTTCAGCAATTGAGACTTTACTGTTGAAATTATCACACGATCCTAGTAATCTTGGATTAACCTGACTAATTTTGGATTTTTGGGTTAAAACGAAATCCACTTCACATCGATTCACCGTAGATCAAATTGCCCTCCTTTTTTCCTTCCTCCCTAAACCTCGTACATTCCATGATAGTAATTTCATTATCAATATCAAGTATCAACCCACAAACAACAAGATTATCTTTTCAATTATCATCGAGATTCGACAGACGAGCAATGGTTTGCCTCTGCTTCTTTCTGAATAGAAGCGTTCCTACTCCTTATATCTGCATCAGATATTGAGATATCAGAATCAAGGTCAACAATCGCTGATTTCCCCAAAATCAACTTAGTAACTCCTCTTCTGACCAATTTTCTTCTATTTTTCGCACACACTTTGCAATTGACCCAACTTTGCCTACGACTCAGTCTTTTTCGAACTCTATGAGATTCAGACTGTACCGGTCCACAATCACTTCTTAAGCCCAAACTCGGATCTTCCTCCATTGGGCTGTTACTAAATGGGCTAAGATGTAAGCCCAGATCAGTAACATAGATTTCATCAGACACCTCATTGAAAGAGTTCTCGTTGGAAGAGATCGAGCCGTCATAAATAACTAATTCACCACCATTAGCAATATTCCTGTTTAAATTCAAACTATCCGGAACAATATCAGTTTCCAATAAAACGCCGCCTCCACTACCCTCGAACAAAACACCATCAGAGAAAGAATTCCCTAGAGAGACAACTCCATTTAATTTTTTACAGCATTCCAAAGTCGGGCTGTTGGTATTATTTCGAGGATGACCGTTGGCCTGCTTTGGTGTAGATTCCGCTACCTCTTTTCGGCTTTCTAGTAAAACAGAGTCATTCAGAGTCGGGCTGCTGGTATTGATTCGAAGATGATCGTTGGCCTGTTTTGGTGGAGGTTCCGATATTTCTTTCCGGCTCTCTGGTAAAACAGAGTCATCACTCTCAACTGAGATTCCAATTTTGAATTTGATGCCCGACGCATACCCACAAACCACCAATGGAATTTCTGAAATTTGAGACGATAAAATTTGCAGACGAGCAACCTTGAGAGATTGCCTGGAACTTGTGATATCATCAATCTGTAAAAAGGCTCCCCATAATTGTCCCAAGGCTGAGAAAAAATTGGGATGCCAGAATTCCAAAGGAACGTCTGTCAACTGTAACCAAATAGCTGAACTGTGCTTAAACCCCGTTGATTCCCAAGGCGTGATATTAGCAATAAGACTCTGGTGATTGTCAAAAACAAATTTAATACCCTCCTCAACCAAATCCTCATCTTCCACTGAGACTAGAACCATGATATTGCTTAACTCAAAAAGTTCAAGTTTGAAAGCGCCGTTGGAAAAACAGAGGATAGCATTCTGAACATCAACCTGAGGATTCAAAGTCACAATAAAACTTCTCAGATTCGACAATGATCTTCTCAAAACCTTTCTCTCTTGCCAAACGACAGCCTTCCCTGACTGCTATGGCCTCAACCTCTGCCACTTCATCAACTTGAATTCTCTTGCCCAAACCATTCACCATTGACCCTTTCTCATCACAGATCACTACTCCAATAGCAACATCTCTTGTATTGACATCAAAGCTACCATCACAGTTTATCTTTACCCATCCTTGATGGACAAAGATGGACTTCCTTGTCCATACTAATTCTTTTGACTGTTCACCTCGGTATTAGGAGGCATTTCATTAATGCTCTCACTACTAATCTCAGGGTTTGTTTCACTTTTATTCTCTTTTTGAACTGATACCCTTATAATCAGTTTACCATTAATACAAATATATTTATCTCTTTCGGCAAAAAAAAAAAAAACATAATGAGATAATTATGATCAAAGACCAACGAGTACTAAACAAACCATTTTTGTCAATTTAACCTTCGAATTTGCAATTTTGGGACAAATTGGCCTACAATTATATAGAAGACCAACGACTCCGTCCAAATCCTTATACGTGGAATTTCGTGGAACCTTTTTTTTTATTATTATTATTGATAATAACGTGAAACTTTTTGAAATTTACAATCCGATGGAAGTTGGTCTTCCATCTTCCAACGAATTATAAAGGCCAATTATCCAAAAATTATAAATTCTAGGGTTAAATTGACAAAATTAAAAAGTTTAGGAATCAAATCGTCTCATTAACTGATAAGTTTGAGGGCCATTTTTATCTATTAAGCCATTATAAGTAATTTTTAAGATCATGTGAGAGACGAAAGAGTTCGAGCAAATGATGATCATCACAATTAGAATAATCCCAAATGAAAATCCTAAAAAATATTTATATTTATAGGCTATATATTGTCTATGTAAAAGCCAGGCTGTTGTTAATTAGTAAGAGTACTATTTTACCCAAGAGCGCAGGGCAACTGAGTTTTCTGAGCGATTACCTCAACTCCATGCATGCAGGTTAACTGTCAAAGAAATTAAGTAGCCATGTGCAAGTGGGAAAGTGGACCATAGACTCCAGTGCATGCAAATTTATATCATCGTGTTTCATTCATATTATAATCTTGTCAAATTTAATGCTCCAATATTATAGCATTAAAAATTATACTATAGTAGTAGTATAATTTTAGAAATAAAACTGACCCATCTCTCTCAACTGCCAAGCGTTTATCATTTTCATCATTTAACTCTTACAGGTTACAGCTTCCGGTCCCTATTCTCCAATCCAATGACGTCTGCATCCAAATTCTTGAACTTCACTCAAAATTAATTGGAAATGATAAGACCTCCAAGTCCCACTTCACTAAAAAATGAAAACAATTCCTCGTTCTTGTTTCTTTAAATATGAAAGCAGTACAAAAAGAGTGATGAGACTTGAGGAGTAATATTTGAAGAAGAGTATAACAATGATAGTACTCTAAATAAAACTATTACTCTCTCTGTTAGTGTTTATAAGTCACAATCTTTTGTTCTTTCTAATTAAGGAAATAGAATGGGTATGTGTGTATAAGTAAATATATTTAATTAAGGGTGTTACGAGAAAACAGACTAAAATATACATAAAATTTACAAACCAACTAACTTTTAACTACTTATCTTAGTTAAAGATTTCAGTTAATTAAGACTTATAATAAGGAATGGAGGAAGTACTACATATATAGAATTTAAGATGGCTCCCATTCTGACCCTCTCGATCTGTTTAAAAAAATGACAAATTGAAATAACTTCTATTTTAGATGATTAAATCATCATTTTTTGAATTCTTTAACGATGTAGGTTGATGATAAAGTGACGTAACATGACAAGTTCAGTATCAATATTTGGATACAAGCTTCTTTGTTTAGGTAGAATATTTATCTAAAAAAAATAGTAAATTTGTCTAAGTAGAAATCTAGAGGAGCTATGATCACATTTAAGACTATGAACTGATCCTATAATTCAAATTCTTTTAGATTTTTTTTTTTACAAAAAAGTTTAGGCATTTGGTTAGGATCACCCCCATATCATTGGTGATCTTATGCAAGATGATCCTAGATCACCTGGGTTTAGATGGGTGATCGGGTCACCCCTCAGGGGGTAATCGAATCACCACTCTTTAAAAAAAGGTGTAACCAAATGGAGTGATCTGAGATCACCAACCAAGATCACCAACAGGTGATCTCAAGCAAACAAGGTGATCTGAGATTACCACCCAAGATCACCATAGGTGATCAAAGATCACCCCCAACCAAACGTACCTGATAGGTTATTTCATTTCCAAGGTTAGTGCAAGCTGCCAACCCATTTAATGATTTTAGGGATCCATTAAACTTATGCCCGTGCAGATTTTTTAAACTTTCATTTTTAGAAGTTTCTACCTAATATTTATTGCAAATTAAGGGGGCTAGTTCGAATTAAAGCTAGCTACCACCCGTTTTTTAATATCTCTATGTTCCCCATCGAACTATAGTCATTAATTATTGATATCTTAATGCTATTGCTTGATCGTCACTCTTTAGTCTTTAATTAGCATATATATACGTACCCTGCTTCGTCAATAAAATTAGCTAACTGGGACATTACCGAGCTGGCATGGCATACATGAACATTCCCTGGATAATCTTCTTTATCCAAATTATCTTATTACTTCTGCCTTGTGAATCAGAAGCTAAAGTTTCTGCCATTATTGTGTTTGGAGATTCATCAGTAGATTCCGGTAACAACAACTTCATTCAGACGATTGCCAAGTCCAATTTTGAGCCTTATGGTCGTGATTTCCCTGGTGGCACCCCAACCGGACGCTTCTGCAATGGCCGCCTTCCTCCGGACTTCATCTCTGAGAGCTTTGGTCTTAAACCTATCATCCCTGCTTACTTGGATCCTACCTTGAATATCTCGGATTTCGCCACCGGAGTTTGCTTTGCTTCTGCTGCTACTGGCTACGACAATGCTACGGCCGACGTTCTGGTACAATTCTTTACTTCAAGCCATATTAAAAGACTTCAGCTTTTCAGATATCTTGATTCTCTAATTCAGTCTAAATAAGGGTTGATGTTGTTTTTGTCTTTTCTTTTCCTTGTTTGTTCTTTTTTGATCATTCATTTCCGAGACATAAGCTTATACTCTTAATAATTTTTCCGCATAATGCCCATTTCCCCCTAAAGTTTTAGAAAAAGGATATTTTTCCGTTTGAACTTTTAATTTGAACCTTTCAGCTATTAAAATTGGGACAATTTCACCCCTTTAACTTTTAATTTGAAACATTCACCCTCTAAATTATCAAAATCTGGACAATTTCTCCCAAGAAATGCTGACGTGAGATTATGCCACGTCAGCAATTTATGGGACACTTCAACAATCTTTGATGAATGGGCGAAAATTGTCCTGATTTTAATAGTTTATGGGTAAAAATTCCAAATAAAAGTTCAAGGGAAAAATTGTCCAGATTGTGAAAGTTTAGGGGGGAAATGATCATTAAGCCATAATTTTTTGGACTATGAAATTGAGTGGTATTTGGTGAATTGAATTGGTAATTACGTGTTGATACATTTAACATTTGCAGAAAGTGATTCCTCTATGGAAGGAAGTGGAATACTTCAAGGAATACCAAAAGAAACTGCAAGCCTATCTTGGTGAAAAGAAGGCTAATTGGATAGTCTCCGAGGCCTTGTATCTAATAAGCATAGGAACAAATGATTTCCTCGAGAATTACTACGCCCTTCCAAACAGAAAATCCCAATTCACCGTTCCACAATACCAAGATTTCCTCATTGGCATTGCTGAAAGTTTTGTCAGGCAAATTTACAGTCTCGGAGCTCGAAAGCTGTCCCTGACAGGACTTCCTCCAATGGGGTGTTTGCCAGTGCAGAGAAGCACAAATCTTAAGGACCCTCTTCAATGCATGGAAGAACGAAACAGAGTCGCCTTGGAATTTAATGGCAGGTTGAGTGTTTTGGCAACAAAGCTTAACAAGGAACTTCCAGGGTTGAAAGTGTTCAAAGCTGATGCTTATAACCTACTATTTCAGCTCATCAATAAGCCTTCCAATTTTGGTAATTACAAATTTTTTACTATACATATGTCATAATTTTTTGGTTTATTAATTCTGAAACAACAAAGGAGAATCAAGAGACTGATTCATGAAAGAAATTGTTGTTGATAATTTATTGTTAGGATTCGAAGTTGCAGAAGAAGGATGTTGTGGCACAGGGCTGTTCGAGACAGGGATTTTTTGCAGTCGGCATAATCCATTTACATGTCCAGATGCAAATAAGTATGTATTTTGGGATTCCATTCATCCATCAGAAAGAACAAATAAACTTATCTCTGATTATTTACTTCCTGGACTCAAATCCTTGTTTCTATGATTTTATATCAAACAAATCAAGTGCAAGATATATTATCAACTGTAACTTGGAGAAGAAAAGGATATAATTTGTATTGAATTGAACAGAAAAGAAATGCCACAAGGCATTTTAGGCAGCTAGAATTGATATAATATTTATACTTTCTTTTTTTGTTTGTTTCAAGTGAATTCTCATGTTTTTGAACAGATTTGAAACGCTATGAAAAATTGGTTTGCCAAACTCTGCATCTTCCCCTGTTTCATCCTTGATCGTGCAGCCAAATTTCTCCGAATTGTGTCTATAAATGTGGTTGGCCTGTGAAAGAGAATAGAATAAAAATTGCTTAAATTATCCTGTTTTTATGTCTTGAATAGAGTACTTCATTCATGTGAATAATTACATGCCCCTGCGGGCTGGCTTAGTGGTAGGAAGTCGAGTGTAAGGGTTGCTACAAACATGGTCATCGGTTCGAGTCTGAGTAAACACAATGCCTTTCTCTACAAAATTCTCACATAAACTCTTACTTGTTTCCACCTTATGTTATGTGCCCCGCGTCATGGAGTCACCAAGATCACCGGGATCTAATGGGGTCATCGGGATTTAAGACGGAGCGGGGGACTTAAGGACTTAAAGCTCCTGGAGTCGATGACGCCCACCAAGAGACCCTTTCTTTTGGAAAAAAAAAGTGAATAATTACATGTTTGACATTAAAAAAAAGGAAAAGAAAAACACTATCCAAATGCAATATTTATCTATATCTCTCCCAAGTCCAAAGGGATAGCTTAGTAAAAATCTGAGGCAGAGTACCTTGATCATCTCATTCACCATTACACCCAATTTCTTCACTTGGCAAATCCCTAGAAGCATGGACAACAAACAATTACTACATTACAGTCAACCATTCCCTCTACAAGGGCAGTTTTATTTATGTGACCAAAAGACAAAATAATTACATAGATTTGTTCTTCTTCATGTTATGAAGTAGATATAATTTTTTAGGTACAACCCCATGATCGATTTCCAAAGATTAGTAACTATATTGTATCCGGGATTAAATTCAGAAAAGTCGAGTGAGATCCCAACCTACGAAAAAGTTCTCTCAACATTTATTTTCATTATTTACAAGACTAGACTCACTTAAAAAACATAGCTTCTTTCCACTTATTAGAATTCTTTTTTATAAGTGGCGGCTGTTCTTTCATCCTAATTATCTTGGACAGATTGGAATATGGTCCGACAAAAGGTAGGTTGCAACTTTATATACCCTAAAGTGGCAATTGACAGTCTGTTAAGCACCGTGGACCATGCATATATCAATGCATGGCTACTAAATTACTACTTACTCTAAAAAGGGTGATTATGGCTGTGTTTAGTGGACCATCGTTTGGGCTTAAAACGGTGATCCACTGGAGCCTAAATGTGTTTTGAGATCGGTGTTGTTGGCCCACGTGACCAGTGGAAATAAGCAGTGGAACGGAGTTTTTGGGCGGGAGCAAAATGCTCTAACCAGCTCTAGGGGAAAAAATTTCCGCTTTGAACCCTTTTTTTTTGTTATTCTCTCTTTTTTTTTCTCTCTCTTTCTTTCTTTAACTTTTCTACTTTTATTTTATTTATATTTATATTTATATATTTATATTATTAATGGATTTTTATTTTATTTATTCATTTTCTTTTTTTACTTGTGTTTTATTTTTTTAGTAATACATTTAAATTAATTTCATTTATTGATTATAAATAATAATAAATTTCATGTAATCATAAATAAATATATTATAATTAATTATAAGTTTAATATTATTAATAATAATTATATATCTATATACTAATTTAATAAATATTATATAAATAAAATGATACAATACATTTAAATAATAATACCCTTAAAGATCATTTTACATTTTAATCTCACCCACCGCTATTTTCATTTAACACCTCCGTTTCTATTGCTGATGTATAGTACCTAATCTGATCTGTACAATGTTTAATCTCACAACTCCAGTACAAACGGAGCCAATCGCACCGCTCTACTAAACGCAACCTATATAGATGGTATATCCATTAACCGGCCATACAAGATATCAAGTTATATGTTCTTTTTGGAGGTTGTATAGTATATACTGTATATATACGTATATACTTCTTAGATGAAAATATATATTACTTTCTTTAATGACCACCTCTAAAAAATTTAGATTTATAGAATCTTTCGGATGGATTTCTAGGTTAAAGTGCACCTTAATATATATCTAGTCGTTTATCTTATCCAAAGCTACAGCTTGATTCAAAAATTTGGCCGTCTCTTCTCTCTTCATTTTTTATTGAATGACAAGCCACCTTCACAATCAACTGCTAAGGCCTTGTTCAGGGTAGAGGTGAGATTGACAATGATGAGATTAAAAACAGTGATAGAGGTTAAACTGTCAACGCAGTGGTGAGATTAAAATAATAGTGGTGACTTAAAAAGAAAATTAGTGTTCGGCAAAAATCAACGGTGATGTGAGATAAGAAATAGAAATGACGACTAAAGACATAAACTTAAAATATATAACTATATATATTATTTTAGTATAGATTTTTGTATTTCATCACATTTTATGAAAAAATAACACATCATATTAATATAAAATAATATAATATGAGTTATTTTACATACATTAATTTTATTAAAATTAAATGAGAGTAAACATTAAAAAAAAAACTTTTTCGCAACAAATAAATGTGCTAGTAAGTAGATATTAAAAAAATCTAGCCAAGGAAAAAAAAAGACCATTAATTAATCATACAATAAAATTAATAAACGTGTAAAATTATAGTGGTATGACAAAGTCAAAGGGAGGGTAATAATGGGAGAAACTTCCCAACATGGTTTTTACTTTTCTGCTGAAGTTATTTTTTCCAGCAACGATTGGAGGCTCAACTGGAAGTGCAGCACAATTGAAGTCTCCTAATGATACTGTTTAATGCTTGCCGAACAGTACTCAAGCGGTGCGAATGGCTCAAACGGTAGAAAACGCACTGTTAGGGTGCTGCCGAACAAGCCCTAAAAGAATTGGAAAATTTTATTCTAAAAAGAGAGGAATTTATGTGGTCATTCTGCATAGATCTAATTCATGATCATATAATTCTAGTTAATTTTGACTACATGATTGTTCCATTTCATTGTTAAAACGGCTCTTTTCCAAACAAGGAATTTGTATATATATAATTCGTGTTTCTGGATGCTTTAATTTGCAATGCTTTCCTTAAGAAACAAATCTAAAGTTCATTTAACCTGCATGCCTTACACAAAACCATTCACACAAATATCAAATCCAGAGGTTGAAAACTTTCAAATATGAAACCTATTATCAACATTTCATCATTTAATGTTTATGACTAAATTTAAAACCAATTTTTTTTTTTTGTACATGATCAATTAAAGTCCATGTTCCTACTAATTTTGTGTAATCCTGCATAATTGAAACATGTTCATTTTGTACATTATATTCATCCACACTTAATCTTCAATATATAGTATATAAGAAAAACCATATGCCATATTTTCCCTTTCCTTTTTTTCACAAGAAGATATGACCATCTATGAACACAACTGATGAGTGATGATGAAAGGGCAGTCGCATTAATTACATGCATTTTTATTATTTGGGTCCGAGTGTGAATTCTAGAGTTTTTGACCAAACTATTGTAATTTTTAAAAATAATTTCCAAACCATCATAATTTAAAAACTAATTCCCATCTCCTTGTATTTCTTGCCATATCCCCACCATTTCATTGCCACATCATGTTTTTTAAATTTTTTTCTAAAACAAACAAACAAATAAATAAATAAAAACGTCAACCCTACGTTATTCTAAAGCACGTTAATTAGTGTGAAAATTTTTTCAGATCACCGACTTCCTCAATTCTTTTAGGTCTCTCCATCAAGTTTCCCATAGTTGCCATTGAAATAACTTTCCCCATGAAATTTTCCTTCTTCGTAGGTCCATTTCTCAGCAGTGCCAATGTCAATGTCAATGTCCCTACAGTTTAAATAAGCACTCCTTGGGTTCTTGGAAACGAAGGGTCATGAAATCATGACGTTCTTTCACTTGATTTATGTAATTCTTTTCTATTTCGGTATCAGGTTCGTCCCAATTTACTGAATACAGGATCTTAAACAAGTTCCCTGCTGATGAGACAATGGGGTCTCGTTAGCCTTGATTTCGCTCATTCTTCCTCCATATGCATTGAAAACTAACCCAACTTTGCCCAATTCGATCATCTTTTTCCACAACGATTCCAACCCAACTCTGGAAATCGGAGTCTGAACATAATCTGATTTCCTCTTCAAGAAATCAGCATCGTTCAGATTCCTAACGAGCAAAGCTATGGTAATCCATGAACTTTACTCTTCTCCCAAATACTATGGTAAAGTTCACCAAAGCGTTGCGCCAATAGAATTAAACCAATCCATGAATTATTTTTCTTTTTGTCAACATGAAATTGATGGGGAGACAGAAAAGAATTGAGTAAGGCGGCGATGTGAAAAAATTTTCACACTAATTAACGTGCTTTAGACTAACGTAGGGTTAACTTTGGCCAAAAAGAAAAAAAAAAAAAAAGGACTAACGTAGGGTTAACGTTTTTATTTATTTGTTTTTAAAAAATTAAAAAATATGGTGTGGCAATTATAAGGTGGGGATGTGGCATGAAATACAAGGGAATGTGAATTAATTTTAAAAGTAAATGGTTTGAGAATTATTTTTAAAAATCACAACAGTTTGGTTAAAAACTCTGAATTCCACATATACATATCAAATCAGAAAGATCATATTCAAAATCTTCCTAATTCAGTATATAATTAAATTCAAGCAAAGCAAACCAATGCGAGAACCGCACCAAAAACATATAAATACTGAAGATATGTTCTGTTGCCCTCTATTATCAATTGCCATTCCTATATGTATATACCTATACTTGTTTGGAAATTAAAATTTTCTTGTGATTTAGAGAGATGCATGGTGAAGAAGCAGAGTAAAGGTCGTCAGAAGGTTGAGATGGTGAAAATGAGAAAAGATAACAATCTCCAAGTAACCTTCTCGAAACGCCGGACCGGTCTTTTCAAAAAGGCTAGTGAACTTTGCACACTTTGCGGTGCTGAAATTGCCATGGTCGTCTTTTCCCTGCAGGCAACAAGGTTTTCTCTTTCGGACACCCCCAAGTCCAAGCTCTCATCCACCGTTACCTCACTCGTAACCCTAACCCTCCGCCAACTTCACGAGCTGCTTTGCAGCTTCTTGCTAATGAACTCAACATGCAGCTCACCCAGGTTAATTTCATTAAGATTTTTTTTTTCTTTTTCTTAATTTATATATTAGTATTCACATTTAAGTTGTTTATTTGTGTATTAGGTGGTGAGCCAATTAGAAGTTGAAAGAAAGCATGAAGAGGAGCTTAACGTGATGAAGAAGGCAGGGCAAAGGCAATGGTGGTGGCAGGAACTTAATTAGCCTGCCTCAACTTTTGCAACTGAAATCTGCCATAGAGGACTTGAACAAGAATGTGGCCAAACATAAAGACATGGACGTTTGTTACCAGAGCATGAATCAGTTTCTCATGGGGAGCCCTAGCGTAGGGATTTAGGTACCTTCTTGGAATACGTCTCCAACACGCAAAATTGCCATCAAACGGCCGTCATATATAGCAGGCCTCATGTCCGTTACAATTCTTTGATTAATTTAGCTAGGTACCTTAAAGCTTTTATTTGTATATGTAGTTTACCAAAAGAAAACGGCTACTATATGTAAAAAAAAATAATATCATGAAACTTATTCAATGGCGCCGTCCAATGCAATGAAAGTAGGTATTCCCAAACCTCCAACTGGCTACTCATTGCCAAATCTGATTCAATTTTAAGATAATGTAAGAAAGTTGTATGATAGGTTAATACCAACTGACATGGCATACATGAACATTCCCTGGATTATAATCCAAATCTTGTTAGTTCTTTATCTGAATCTGCCTAATTCTAAATCCCAAGCTAAAGTTTCTGCTATTATAACCTTTGGGGATTCATACATGGATCCAGGAAACAACAATTACATTCCAACGATTGCCAAGTCCAATTTTGAGCCTTATGGCCGTGATTTTCCGGGTGGCATCCCAACGGGACGTTTCTCCAATGGTCGCATTCCTTCTGACTTCATCTCCGAGAGCTTTGGTCTAAAACCTATTGTCCCTCCTTACTTGGATCCTAGCTTAAATATCTCCGACCTGGCAACTGGAGTTAGCTTTGCTTCTGCTGCTTCTGGCTACGATAATGTTACTGCTGATGTACTGGTACGTATATACATGATCAATTCTTCAATTTCAGCTTCAGTGCCTTTTCTTTTGTCTTCTCCTTTTTAAAGGGTATTCAAATTTTAGATTCTTATGACATTTTTTTTTTTGGTGAAGAATTGAGTGATATTTACATGGATTTGGTTACCTAACATTGCAGAGCGTGATTCCTCTGTGGAAGCAAGTGGAATACTACAAGGAATACCAAAAGAAATTGAGAGCCTATCTTGGTGATCATGACAAGGCCAACATGATAATCTCTGAAGCCTTGTATCTAATAAACTTAGGAACGAATGATTTCCAGATAAATTATTATGTTCTTCCTGTCAGAAAATCCCAATTCACCTTTCAGCAATATGAGGATTTCCTCATTGGGATTGCTGAGAATTTCATTAGACAGATTTACGGTCTAGGAGCTCGAAAGATTTCCTTCTTAGGACTTCCTCCATTGGGCTGTTTGCCATATCAGAGAAGCCTAAACCTTGAGGACCCTTTTAACTGCAATGAGAAACACAACAGGGATGCCTTGGAATTTAATGGAAAGTTGAAAGTTTTGGTGGCAAAGCTCAACAAGGAGCTTCCTGGGTTGAAACTGTTGTTTGCAGATTGGTATCACCCTCTATTGCAGCTCATCAAAAGGCCTTCTGAATTTGGTAACTTTTTTTTTTCCTTTTAACTATCTTCGGCCTACTAATTATCAGACCATTTTCTTAGTTTCTAGAAATATGCATTAAGAACCGACAGAAACTGATGTCAGACAAAAGTTAGATCGATGTTATTTTGATATGGAAATTGTTGTTGGTTGTCAGGATTTGATGTTGCAGGACAAGGATGTTGTGGCACAGGGCTGTTTGAGTCGTCTATTTTTTGCCGGCTTGCTCCATTCACATGTCCGGATGCTAGTAAGTATGTATTTTGGGATTCCAACCACCCTTCAGAGAGAGCAAACAAATTTCTCTCAGATCATTTACTTCCTGCCCTCAAAACACTCTTCCTATGATTTCCCAAACAACAGAAACTGAATTTCCGTTTCTTGGTTAAGAAAGGAACCATTTCCATTGAATTCAACACTGCAGAAATGCCACAAGGCTTTCTTAAGCAGCTAGAATAGACTATTTATACTTCTTGTGTGAAGCACACAAGAAATTATTACAGTACTTCAATATATGGGGGAAAAACTCTTGCATGTATCTGTTAATGCCATTTACCAAAAGGGGAATGAACCTATTCTTGAGAAACCCCAAATTGGATTCACAAACTTATTCAACTTATTGTTTTTATATTTTTAGTACATGGAAGGGAAGCAAAGATGTTGCTTACTTAAATTAGACAATATTCAGCAATCTTTATTGGGTTCAAGGGACTTCTCAAATTCCTCAACAGATTTGAAAAGCTCAGCAAAATTACCTTTGCCAAACCCTCCACATCCACCTTTTTGGTACATCTTTCCCTCTTCATCCTTGACCATGCACCCAAGTCTTTGAATTATCTCTATGAATGTGGTTGGCCTGTCAAAAACAAATGGATACACATTAACATGTTTGACAAAATAGTAATCAACAATTAATACTAGAAAATTACCTATCTCCAATCGGTTTAGTGAAAATCTGGAGCAGAGTACCCTGATCATCTCTGTCAACCATAACACCCAATTCTTCACACTCTTTAATCTCTTCATCACTTAGCACATCCCCAACTCTCTTCTTCAGATTCTTGTAATATGTTGTAGGAGGCGGCGGCATGAACTCGAAGCCCCCGACGGCACTTCTCTTCTTCATTTCTCTCAAGGTTTTGAATATATCGTCCGTCATTAAAGCCAAATGCTGCACCCCTTCGCCGTTGTTATGCTCCAAATAAGTCTGTATTTGGCTCCTCCTCTTCGTCCCAAACACCGGCTCGCAAATCACAATCAACACCATTTCATCATTGTTGGCTAAAACGACAGAGTTTAGTCCACTTTCAACTGTTCCCACTTCTTCGGAAGTAAACTCTGCAAATTCATGAAAGCATGTGAACTCTTTTAAGTAAGAAAAGACTGGACCGAGGTCCGGTACGCCTCCGACCAAATGGTCAAGCCGGTAAATCCCATTGTCCAAAGAGTATGAATATGATAAAGTTGCTTCTTCCATGTTTTCAAACTTGGGTAAGAAGCAGGGACAAGGTTCCCCTTTGTTGAAACTAATGAACCTCAAAACGACGTCGCCGAAGAGGAAGACTTCGGCAAGAACAACTTGATCTTCCAGGATTATAGGAGGCGACGAAGGCTTAGAGCCGTGGGCGACGCTGATGGAGAATGCAGTACCGGCGTCTTCAACCTCCACCGCGACGGCTCGTGGAGCGAGGCCATGAGCGGCGACGAAGGCGCGACAGGTGGTGTGATCGAAGGTGGGGATTGAGGCGGTGGCGGCGGTGGGAGAAAGGTGTGAAGAGTAGGGAGCTGTGAAGAGGAAGTTGCAGTCGCCGGAGCGAATGAGGTAGGAAGCGTGAGCGGTGTTTCCGGTGGAAAGGTCGGACATGGCGGCGAGTTGCATGCCGAGTGCCCATGAGAAGCGGCGAGAAACGTTGGTGGCATCGCTGCACCAAAACTCTACATGGTGAAACCCCTTGGTTTTGAACTTTGAAGCGGTCGGACATGGGGTTGGTGCGGACCAACTTGGAGAACCCAACATTAATGTTGTTGTTGAAGCCATTGCTCTTGCTCATTCTTGGCCAATAATTCAGTGTGATAGTGATACAAATAGATTGGAAATGGTTTTTGGAGAATAATGATTGTTTTGAGAGTACCTTGGGGACGGGTATTTTTTTTTGACAGTAGGGGACGGGTATTTATTTGGGCTACTGGCAACAATTTTTTTTTTCTACCTTTTCAACTATCTTAATTTTCTTCTTCTCTTGGCATCATGAAATAATGTAGGAGTGAATAACCCTAACCACCCTCTCTCACTCTCTTCTTCTCTTCCGGTCTTTTTAATTTTCTTTCTCGAGTTTACCCCTTCTTCCTTGACTATAAGGTCCAATAAAAAAAGTTGAAATTGATTTTACAAAAGATAGGATATTACGATCTAATGCATATGGAATTGGGTGGAATGAGTTCGATACCAATTAAACAAGGTCTCAAATTAGAACTTTGTAAAATGAAAAGAATATTAGAAGTTAATAGAGCTCCTTTATTTAGAATTTGACGTGACTCGACTTTAAATTAATCGGAATCCAAAATATATTATAGTTATCGTATATGTGAGGTTGTAAGAATTTTGAGTGAAAAGCCCTACATTTCTTATTAGGTGGAGTATACAAGCACAAAATGTGAAGGTAAAAGGTTATAAAGGAAATGCAAAAGGAAAAATAAAATTTCCAAATATGTTGTATATGCAATTGAATACACCTAGCTCCCACCTCCCTCTGTGTATATTTCTTTGAGAAGTTTTAAATGTACAAAACTTGCTAGCTGTCATAAAATTTCTTTCATTGGTCCCAAACATAGAAGAGACTAGAGTTTCTAATTATTCAAAGACAAAAGCAAGAGGTTACAATACTACCTCTTTCCCACTACCAAGGGTACTGATACGTGTCATTTTTAAATGGGGGTGGTAGTACCCAATAGTGGGAGTTTAGGTAGGTACTGGAACCTTTCTCAAAGCATTTGTTGCTATTTTTGACCTCTCCTAACTATATTTCCATTTCAAGAAATTGATTAGGTGGGATATCACCTTGAACTGATCACATGTTTTCCATTTTTCTTCACTATTTGTGACGCTGTGTGTCATTTTTAAATGGTAATACCCTCTAGGAGAGGTCAGTTCAAATTAATGGGATTCTTTCTTCCACAGAGAGCTGGTGAACATAGCTTGCGTTCAAGTGTCTTGCCGTACTCTTCAACGGATTTAAAGGGCAAAATGCTCAATTTGGGGTCAAACGTTTGCCGTGATACTCGATTTGGGGCCAAGCGTTTCAATTGCAACAAAATAGGGCCAAACGTTTTCGGACCTGCTCAATGTAGGACTTTTTTGGATGGAAATGAGGCAATGTTTTGCACTCGCCGTTAACCGAGAGTGAGATGATACGTGGCTAGACATTGCAAATTACGTGGAATTTGGAAATTTGAGTTTAAAAATTAAAAAAACAATTAATTTAATTAAAAGAGTACTTTTTTTTGTTTCACCTCCTCTCTCCCTTCATCGATTTCTCCTTCTTCTTCTTGGAGGCACCTGCAAATTTCTTCTCTTCCTAGATTGCTAGTATCGTAGTAAATTAGAACCACTGGGATTGATAACGAAGATGAACTTATGGCTAAACCTTATCGGGTGAAAACCATAGAACCACCACCTGTTCAAGTGTTCAACGTACTTGGGTCAAAATAATAGTTTATTATTTTTAGTTTTGGGATCTATATTTGATTAGTTCATTTCTTTCTTTCTTCAAATCCAGTCATTTAATTTTACTACCTTTTTTCTATTTTGTGAGGTTTATGGTTATTTTAAAAAAATTTGGTTCTTTTTATTGTGGATCTGATCTAAAATTCATAGACAAACAAAATCTATTATCTGTTTTTTTTTTTTTGTCTTTATAAGGGATTAAAATCATGAAATCAAAGGGTTAGGTTACTAGGAAGAAAAGAAGATGGAAGAGGAGGAAGAGAAAGTGGAAATGGAGATGGAGGGAAGGTGAGAGTGTTGGAATGGGAGACAGAGTCAGGCGCGGCGGAGGAGATGATGTTGCTTTGGGGAATCCAACAACCCCCACTCTCCAAACCATCGGCGTTTCCCATTCTTCTCTCCAGCTCCGCCTTGCTCGCTTGCGGCCACTCTCTCTCTCTATTCAATTCAGTCTCCTTTTCCATTGGGCAAATATAGATCTAAATGGGCATAGTCATGTTGTAGCTAATAGATATAGTTGAAATTATTGTTTATTTGATTTGGGTGCAAGGTATCTGTATCCCTTACTTTTCAAAAAAAATAAAGGCTTGTTTTAGTTATGTTTTTATTATTTGTGGGCTAATTTTGTTTTTGGATTGGTTTATATGCAGAGAATTTGAATCTGGAGAGATTATGTTCCTTTGTGTTTGATGAGTTAAATTCTCATATACATGAGATATGGTGTTTAAGAAGAGGATCTTTGTTTGTGTAGGTCTTGGCTTTTCCAGCAAGGATCTTAGGAAACAAAGATTGGATTCGACTAGGGGATGTTGAGAAGACTGTTTTTGGTAACTTTGAGGGGCTGTCAAAACTCAGGCGAAGGTTTATGCGGCGGCAAGCGGTGGAGATCCTGTCGGATTCTGGGTTTTTGCTTCAGTCCAGCCATTTCAGGGAAGGTGGAGAGAAGAAGAGATGATTGAAAAGGGAATTTTTTTGAATTATTTATAAAATATATTTTTATAGTACTAGTCTTCACTCTCACGTGCGTTGCACGTGACCCATTAATTATAAGTAAAGCTTTCAAAATATGACATGAACCCAATAACCCGTCCAATCCGATCGATCCCGATTTGACCAGAAAAATAAACGATAACCCGAATGATCCGAGAAAATTACCTAACTCATTAAACCTGGACCCAAGTGACGATAACCCGAAACCCACCAAACATGCCCGATTGACATCTCTAACTTTATAAGTCAAAGGAAATAATTGTATGTTACTCTTCTTCTAATTTTTAAAACTTTAAATTCTTGTTATACCAACATGCTCCAAAAATAGAAACAGACCAATCACTATATAATTTAAATAAATTTTTAACTTAATTAGTTTTAAAAAATATGAATAATTAATGATTAGACAACTTATTTTAACTTTTAAACTTGATAATAATACTTTTGTTAGTTTATATTTTAATTGAAAATTTTAAAATTAAAATGGTAAAAATAAAATAATTATAAAAATATTGAATTCAATTAAATAAAAATAGTGTTTTTAGTTGCAAAAGTTTATTTTTTAAAAAAAATTGTAAAAGTTTAAACAATGTCATTCAAGAAATATATTTAAAAAAACTAATATATCAAGTTTTTTTAACTAAAATAGTAAAATGGTAAAATATAATAGTTATAAGGATATTAGATTTAATTATATAAAAATAGAGTTTTTAGTTGAGTAAAATAGTAAAATAAAATAATTATAAAGATATTGTATTTAATTAAATAAAAATAGAGTTTTTAGTCGAGTAAAACTATAAAAACCTAAACAATGGCAATTTAGAAATATATTTAACAAATAAGGGTATAATAGGCGATTCAAAAGTTTTACAGCTGAACGTACTTTTTAATATAGTATAGATTAATCTTTGAAGTTTGACCGAAATGTTAATGGATTTATTAGTGTTCATCCTTTTACTTTAACTAATCTGACTAACAATTACTCCATTTTACGATTTATCCTCTTTTTTTTTTTTCTCAATTAGCAAATTATTAATAAGTTTCAAAAATTATCATTCTCTATTTTTGTTTTTGTTTTTGACTTTTCCTTTTCCATTTAACAAAGTATTAATAAAATAGTAATTTTTAGAAATTATTTACTTATTTTATCTTTTCAAACAAATCAAAGAATGCCACATCATCAAACCTTTAAAGAATAACATATAATAGTAGTATCAATTATTATCTTATTTTTTTTACATATATACAAAATTCCATGTCAGACCGGTTGAAAAAGCACGTGGGAGACTTAATGGCCACGTAGGATAGTTAACGGCACGTGTACTGTATCTGTGATTTTCCATCCAAAAAAGCCCTACATTGAGCAAGCCCGAAAACGTTTGGCCTTTTTCTGTTACAATTAAATTGTTTAGTCCCAAATCGAGCATCGCGGCAAACGTTTGGCCCAAATTAAGCATTTTGCCGATTTAAAGAGCTCGGAAAAGTTGCCTTTGCCAAATCCTCCACATTCACCCTTTTGATATATCTTTCCTTGCGCATCCTTCACCGTGCACCCAACTCTCTGGATTATCTCTAGGAACAATATTTGTTGGCCTGCCCAGTCATCATGCCATATCTTACAATCCAATCAATTAGAAAAAAAATTTGATGGCAATCGCCAACTTATAATTAAGTCTTCAAAGAAGATCCCTGTGATTAATTACAATCAGAGATTTTAATTTGAAAGTTTTAAGTTTGAATTTTGAATTGAAACTGAAAGTTGACTTGTAATTTATAAACTTCGAGAGGCCTATATAATGTATAGTTGTACCTCAGAAAGAGAGAGGTCAAATAAGTCATGTAAAGACGTGGATTCGAGTCTCGACATCCTCGAAAAAAAGAGATAAAAAGCATAGAAATGATTGAAGAAAATAATTATACCTATCTCCAACCGACTTGGTGAAAATTTGGAGCAATCCCTTGATCATCTCTATCAACCAAAATCCCCAACTCCTCACTCTCCTAATTAATCTGCTAATCGTTCAACACATGTCCAGCCCTTTTAAATAAGTCAGAATCTGGCTCTTCCTCTTCATCCCAAACACCGGCTCGCATATGGCCACCAAATTAAAACTGTCTCATCGTTGTTGGCTAGCACTACCAAGTTGAGTCCACTCTGACTTGTCCCGACATCTTCCGTTGTGAACTCTGCACACTCGTGGAACCCTGTAAATGCTTTTAGATATAAGACAGTACTGCTGGAAAGGTCAGATTTAGCCACCATTGGCATACCAAGTCCCATAGAGAAGCGGCAGGCGATGTTAGTGGCATAACGAACTTGGAGAATCCAATAACTCAAACCCTTGCTTTGATGTTCCTCGGCCATATTTTTTGAACAAATGAACATTCATGGTTTGCTTGCTTTAATAGAAATTTTAATTGCCATGCATTTGGATAGAGTGGGACTTTTAATTTCAGTGGTTTTAGACTTCGATTCGTTGCAAACCTCAACTACCAAAAAATAGAAATAGAAATTAAAGATAATTGTGATAGGATAGGAGTTGGGAAATGCAACCTCGATCTTTAGAAAACAAGAGACATGTGCTTGGTTGTAAATATCATGGATTTTTTTTTTGAATGTTTTGTTTTCCCTTTATTTTTTAAATATATTTCAAAAACACTACTCCCTCTGTCCCATATTATAAGTCCCCTTCTAAAAACTTTATTTGTCCCAAAATATAAATATCTTTTTAAATCCCAATGCAATTTTTACATAAGTTATCTAAATTACCCTTGTTAGTGATAGTAGAAATTTAGTTGGAATTTAATTTATCTATTGACTATGAGGGAGTAAGTGGGAGAGAGAGAAGAGGGATAAAATTGGAAAGAGAAGATAAAAGTTTATGGAAGTTAGAGTTGTAACTACTTTTCTTAAACTTTGTGATACAGTTAAAATGGACTTATATTATGGGACAGAGGGAGTATTAATTTTTTTTGAGAAAAAAAAACACTATTAATTAATATTGGGTTTTATTTTTAAATTGGGCTTAAATCTTAATATATGTAATTTTTAATATTTTTAATATCAATAATTTATGTTTTAATTGCAAAATTCTTGAAATATTTTTAAAAGAGTTATTTTAGGGGTTTCACTTTTGAGTTAATCAAATCAATCATTTTTTCTGTTGAGGTTTAACCAAAATAAAAAGTATTGTTGATCCTATGTTTTTAATTTTGGAGGTTATCTTCATTGTGTGGTTACTAAAATTTTATAGTGTGATTATCAAAATTTTATAATGAGGTTAATTACCAAAATTTTATTGGTAGAATATTAAAATTTTATAGTGTATTTATCACAATTTCATGAGAAGTTATCAAAATTTCATAAGGAGGTTATTAAAATAAAATTTCATAAGGATGTTATGAAAATTTCATATGGAGGTTATCAAAATTTCATAAGGAGGTTATCGAAATTCATGCGAAGGTTATCAAAATTTCACATGGAGGTTACTAAAATTTCATACTTTGGTTGTCAAAATTTCATAGGGCAATTATTGAAATTTTATATGGAAATTATCAAAATTACATAAGAAGATTATCAAAATTTCATAGTGTGGTTATAAAAATTACATTGTGAGATAAAGTGAGCTTATCAAAATTTCAAGTGTCGTTACCAAAATTTCATAGTGTAATAATCACAATTTCATAGAGGTTAACAAAAATTCATGGGAGTTATCAAAATTTTAGAGGGAGATTATCAAAATTTCATAATGTGGTTATCAAAATTTCATAATGTGGTACAGAGGGAGAGGTTATCAAATCTTCATCGTGTGGTAATTAAATTTTCATAATGAGTAAAATTTATAGTGAGATTAACAAAATTTGATTGTGTGGTTCTCAAAATTTTATAGGGAGATTAACAAAATTTCATAGGTAAGTTATCGTAATTTTATGGTATAGTTAATTATCAAAATTTCATTGGGGGTTATCGAAATTTAATAGTAATGTTCTTATCAAAGTTTCGTATGAGGTTAACAAAATTTTATAAGGAGATTACAAAAAATTTATAGGAATGTTATCATAAAGTCTGGTTTTGAACAATCAAGGTCAGATTCTTCTTTATTTGTCTACACAACTAAGGTTATCATTGCCTATTTCCTTGTTTATGTAGACAATATCATCTTAACTGGCAATTCTAAGTCTTTTTTACAAGACTTTGTTGGCTCACTATCGAAAGAGTTTTCACTCAAAAATCCGGCACCTTTGAATTATTTCCTTGATGTTGAAACCGAAATCATTGCTAGCGGCATCTTTTTGTCAGAAAAAGTATGTCACTGATCTACTGCAACGCACAAATATGCTTGATTCCAAGCTTGTTAGCACACCCATGGCATCCTCTGTCTCTCTTACCTTGGATATTGGAACTTTGTTACCTGATGTCAAATAATACAAAAGTGTTATTGGTCCAATGCAGTATCTCTCTATTACTCGCCCGAATATATCATTTGTAGTCAATAAACTTGCTCAGTTTATACATCAACCTACAGATGTATATTGGCAGGCCTTGTGAAGGGTATCTTACGGTACCTTAAAGGCACTTGATCAACTGGCCTTTTCCTGCGGGAGTCCACTACTTTGTGCCGTACATCTTCTACTTCCTGCAGTAATTCTTCCCCATCACTTTATGCATATGCCGACGCCAATTGGGCAGGTGATACAAGTGATCACAAATCTACCTCGGCCTATCATGTCTATCTTAATGGGAATCTCATCTCTTGGAAATGCAACAAACAGAAAACGGTTGCCTAATCCTCAACTGAAGCTGAATATAGAAACATTGCCAATGCTGCGGCAGAACTCGCTTGCGTTGAAAATTTGATGTTTGAACTTAAGGTTTCGATCTCCAATGTACCCAGAATCTACTCTGGCAATATCGGTGCAACCTACGTGTCTGCCAACCCAGCTTGTCACTCCAAAATAAAGCACAAATCGATTGATTTTCACTTTGTTGGAGACAAAGTTCATGCTGGTTCCCTACAAGTGAAACATGTTTCTACTCATGACTAGTTAGCAGATTTACTAACAAAGCCACTTTCCTACCAGAAATTTTAGCAATTATAGTCCAAGATTGGTATTTCTTCAACATCCACACCATCTTGAGGGGGCGAGTAAGGGATAAGTGATCCTTCATCTTAAATTCAATATCTACTTTGTAAAGTTGTTGCACCAGATAGTTTGTTACACTAGATAGCTCCATGTATTTGACTTGTACTCAAATTCATGTATCGTATAAATACCCTGTAATCAATTAATGAAGATAAGTTTTTCCTACCATTTTCCATATTAAGCTTCTAGCCTTAACCGACATTGAATCTCTATAACTGTGTCCTCATACATTGGTTTGCAAGGGGAATGGCAATTGGATTCGGCTGTTGACATTCTTCCACCAGCAATTATAGATGAAATCCGAGGCACTCCACTCTTGGTCTCGGTCTCGGAAGGTGATAGATATGTTTGGGGTTGGGATGATCATGGCCAATTTATGTCGAAGAGTGCTTATAGTGCTTTGATGCACCACAACGTGGATGATGATTGGAGGGGAAGGTGTTTGTGGATTTGGAAACTCCCCGTTCCAGAAAGAGTTCATTTCGTTTATTGGCTTCTATTCCTGAATAGTTTAAATACTATGGAGATTTTATAAGAAAAAAGTTATCAATGATCCTTTATGTCGGCTTTGCTTAGGAGATGTGGAATCTATGGAGCATATTTTTCGTTTATGCCCGTTTGCAAGGGGCATTTGGGATTGTGTTGGTCGACGTTTTGGAATAACGGTTGATGACAATCAATCCTTTGTAGATTGGTTGTATTTTAACGATACTAAGGACACTCAGGTGCGAGATGGGTTCTATTGGAGTTCCTTCTTTCCCCTGTGGCTTTGGGGTATGTGGAAGACCAGGAATGAGCTCTAAATCCCCATTAGCGGAGTAAATCATTTCATATGCAGTAAAACTTACGATGGAAGTAGGACATGTATTTTTTTTCATTGTAAGGGGTTGTGGAGTGCATTGGGGCGGTTAGTTACCTGGCACCACCCCCCCCCCCCCCCCTCCCCACCGGATGGATTTTTTTTTATTGAACTCGGATAGCTTTCGACGGGACATGGATAATCATGTTGCTGCAGGAGGGCTCAATCAGATTGCCTCGGGCAATTGGGTAGCTGGTTTTATGGTTAACATCGGCGTCACTACTATCCTTGAAGCGGAACTTTTGGGAGTTCGTCAAAGTCTATTGCTAACAAAGGAGCAGGGTTATATCCCCTTGATTGTTGAATTGGATGCAGCTGTTGTGGTTCACTTTCTTAATAATTCTTTGGTGAATTTGCATCCTTGTTATTCCCTGGTTCGTGATTGTTTAGAACTCATTAAAAGAGATTGGATATTGGATATATATATACAAAATATTTTTTACGAGGGGAATCAATGTGCCGATTGTTTGGCGATGTTAGCACATGATGTTGGAACTAGTTTGTCGATTTGGGAATAGCCCCTGTGCTCTTCCTATGCTTTAGTATAGGGATTGGTACACAGTGTCCATAATTACTGCTATTTTCTTTTTTTAGTTCTTTCTGTAGCGAAAAAAAATCATGCATATACAAGTCTTTTTTTTATCAGAAGTCTTTCTCTTTTTGATACCTTTAATAATCTCTTTTGGGATAATTTATACCAGTTTGTACTACGGTTTTGCTCGGTATATGGGCTCCTTTTATAATTTTTGTCCGTCTACAAATATGGCTATCTTCGAACAATTTCTAATACATGTTAAACTACTTTTTACTCGGACTAATTCTTGAAAGGATTAAAAGACTGAGTTTGTATTTATTGAGGTAAGTATATAAATACCATGTAAAGAGTGGTTTACTAGCTAAGGTTTATCAACTACACATGATCACATAAACGCCTAAATGCCAATTACCAGGAGGGAAATGAACCTTTTTGTTGAGAAAAATCAGGTCAGAAACTTATTCAACTTGTTCTTTAGTACTTGGCAGAAGGGAAGCAAAAATATTGTTTAGCAGCTTGTTGTTAAGGTACAGCAAATTCAGGCTTCAGCAATCTTTAACAGCTTCAAGGGACTTCTCAAATTCCTCAACAGATTTGAAAAGCTCAGCAAAATTACCTTTGCCAAACCCTCCACATCCACCTTTTTGGTACATCTTTCCCTTTTCATCCTTGACCATGCACCCAAGTCTTTGAGTTATCTCTATGAATGTGGTTGGCCTGTCAAAAACAAATGGAACACAAAATTCACACATTGACAAAAAAAGTAATCATCAACAATTAATTATACAAGTTAATTTAATTGTTAATTAACCATGAAATTTATTTTTACCTATCTCCAATGGGATTAGTGAAAATCTAGAACAGAGTACCCTGATCATTTCTGTCAACCATAACACCCAATTCTTCACACTCCTTGATCTGTTCATCACTTAGCACATCCCCGACTCTCTTTTTCGGATTCTTGTAATATGATGGAGGTGGCGGCGGCATAAACTCGAAGCCCCCCACGACACTTCTCTCCTTCATTTCTCTCAAGGTTTTGAATATATCGTCCGTCATTAAAGCCAAATGTTGCACCCATTTGCCGTCCTTATGCTCCAAAAATGTCTGTATTTGGCTCCTCCTCTTCATCCCAAATACCGGCTCGCCAATCACAATCAACACCATTTCATTATTGTTTGCTAAAACGACAGAGTTTAGTCCACTCTCCATAGTTCCTACTTCTTCTGCAGTGAACTCTGCAAATTCATGAAACCCTGTGAACTCCTTTATATAAGAAGCTACTGGACCGAGTTCGGGCACACCTCCAACCACATGGTCAAGCCGGTGGATTCCATAGTCCGAAGGGTTTGTTAAAGTAATTTCTTCCATCTTTTCAAACTTGGGTAAGAAGCTGGGACAGGGTTCATGGCCTTCACTGTTGAAACTGATGAACCTCAGATCAACGTCGCCGAAGATGAAGACTTCGGCAAGAATAGCCTAATTCTCTAGGACTATAGGAGGCGACGAAGGCTTAGCGCCGTGGGCGACGCTGATGGAGAATGCAGTTTCAGCGTCTTCAACCTCCACCGCGACGGCTCGTGGAGCGAGGCCATGAGAGGCGATGAAGGCGCGGCAGGTGGCGTGATCGAAGGTGGGAATAGAGGCGGTGGCGGCGGTGGGAGAAATGGAGGGAGAGTAGGGAGCTGTGAAGAGGAAGTTGCAGTCGCCGGAGCGAATGAGGTAGGAAGCATGAGCCATGTTTCCGGTGGAAAGGTCGGATTTGGCGGCAAGTTGCATGCCGAGTGCCCATGAGAAACGGCGAGAAACGTTGGTGGCATCGCTGCACCAAAACTCTACATGGTGAAACCGCTTGATTTTGAAGCGGTCGGACATGGGGTTGGAGAATTCTACAATGTTGTTGAAGCCATTGCTCTTGCCCATTCTCGGCCAATATGATTCAGTGTAATTGGAAATGGCTTTTGGGAATGATTGTTTGGAGAAAACCTTAAGGGGGTATTTATTTGGATTATTATACAATATATATACGGGTGATTATATGATACATCGGTGGTGTAAATTTTGGGCTCCACAAGCGGGTTGTGGAGTTGACAGATGTCCATTTTTTCAATTAATTAAGTTTTAAATATTTCAATCTAACCCCTAGGGGACACATATCACCTTTAGGACTCGCTTGTGTAGTCTGCTAAACTCCACCGACGATGTATTGCATAATTTGCCTATATATAAATCTGTTATAGGTCACTTAAACTTTCCGTCCAATTAAATATTTACGACACTCAAGTAAAGTACCACGCATATTCACATTATTCACATTTTCTTTTTCATATTCACATTATTGTAATGTTTTTGGTAGAAACATATTGATTACATTATTCACGCATGAAAATTACATCCAAAATTCTGATTTACTTGTAATTAATTGGATAATAATAATATATGATACGATACGAATGTGGGCATGGGGATGAGCAGGGCCGTGGGCCATTATGCCTCGTGAAATATATACATTGTTGAGAACTTTCTAGTTATAGAAATATTCTATTTTGGTCCTATAATTTCTTAATTTGGCCACTAAGGTCCTGTTTGGTAGATTAGTGAGTCTTGTTCGGTGGAAGTGAAATAGATTTGCTCAAGAGTTGGGCTACCCGTCTAAGCTCGTAAGCCCGTCCGATAATGGAAGGGTTCTGACAAAAATTTGAAGCCAGTCCATGAACAAAATTTTAAGGCTCATTTACAAAATGGGTCAGGCTTGGTCTTACCCATCAAAACCCGGCCCGACCCATATACTTAAATAATTAGATTATTTTGTTTGTTTTTAATTAGATTGACTAGTTAAAATATTCATTAGATTTGTAAATTAATTATCTATATCTATACTATATATAAAAGTACGAATAAGGGAAAACTTTATGTTTTCCGATTGTACTCTTATTTTTCAAATATATTTCTAAATTGCCATTATTAAAAAATATTTTAATTATTCTATTATTAAAATAATGAAAATTTAGATTATCCTCATTAATTAGGATCCAACGTGGCTAATAAGAATGCTCTACATCATCTTTAGCATCTGAATTTTCGTCCAAAACATTCTCCAAGTCGATTTAGGAGAAGATCAATTCTGTCCAGAAATTCCAATGGCAAAATAGTCCACTGGAACAGCAAAATTAGGTCTCGAGGTAAAACATAAAAGTTGTAGATCTTGAAATCCTCTTTTCAACGGTACCTCATTTGCTTTTTTCTGAAATCCTGATCAAAAGTTATGAATTTTCTTCCAAAACTACTATTTTGAAATCCTCATTTGAATAGGATTTAACTATGCTGCATCATGATTGAATCATTATTGCATCATAATTACTGATTGGACTTGGACTCCTTCTTTGGACTTCCATATTAACGAATTAAGTCGAACAATATCAGATTTAGACTTCAAGGCATCTGAGTTGACAATTTGGGCTTCATGGACTCAAACGGGCCTAATGGGCCTACTGAGCCGAAATAAGACAAAGTCAGTAGTTTCTCCAAATTGATCCAAAATTGCTCTAAATCTTCATCTTCCTAAAACATATCTCCAAATGCGTCTAAAATAGCAAATATAGGAAGTATAGGGGTAAAACGACACATACGACTACCAAAATAAGGCAAAATCGCATAGAAAATATAGATTAAATTAGGTCTTATAAATATTTCATTTTCATATCAATTTGAAATATATCTATATCTATCTATTACTGTATTAATATGTACGAATAATGGTAAACTTTATATTTTCCGATTGTACCCTTTTTTCAAATATATTTCTAAATTACCATTATTAAAAAATATTTTAATTATGCCACTAATAAAATATAATTTTGTGTATTTTTTCAAATATATTTTTAAATTGTCATTATTTTAAAATAATTTTTACAACATATAATTTTATTTATAAAATTTCAATTTCTACCGTACCATCTAGATTTGAAATATAATGGTCTTGCTTCCTTCTAGTGCATCTAATCCTATACCAACATGATTACTCAGGCTATATGACCATCTACAAGAATATCCCCACAAAATGGGAGAGGGGGCTTAAGATCGAAATTAGACACTTAATTTTACTATATTAAACAAATTCAAAGTATAATAGGCTACTAGCTCTTTTCGGGGTTTTGTTTCTTTAATCTTTATTTAGCATAACAATATTGATGTAAAAGGCTTTTTGAAATGATCATCAAAAAATGTAGATGTGGCTATTTATTCCACTTAAGGTATTAACATTTCTTTACCTTTTCCTTTTAAACAAAGAGAATCTTACGTATGGCTTTGAAAAATTTTTCTTGCCTCGACTGCATGAATAATAGTTCAGGTTATGCTTGCTTAAATCAGTTGCCAATTTATGAATAATAATCTATTCAGAAACAGAAAATTCGACTTAGAATTGATTGAATCACTGCGATAAAAGCCCAATTACTCACAAAATAAATAAATTTTGAGATTATTCAGAGTATATCGGAGTGCATGATGGAAGGAGTAGCGTTTCAAATCCCTAATGAACTAAGAAGACTATTCGCGACTTTATTAGTGCATTGTGAATTGTCAGATGTGAGGAAACTATGCAATAACTATTACGATGTAATGTCTTTGGATTATAAGAGAATACATGGAAACTCAGTCCAGACACAAATTGCTTGCACATTACAGAACATTACCTATTATCTTGAAAGTATGTGAAAAATTAAGGATCAAGAAGTTTGATTTGCCAGAAATATATTCTCAAAATTTGCATATTTGTAATTCAAAACATAAGTAAATTGCAGATGAATTAAGCATTGAAACTCCACAGCAAGACCTAAAACCCTAGACATGAACATTGTAGATTATATATATGATTAAATTTTAAAAAGTTTTTTTTTAGGTAAAAAAAAGTTATTAAATAACATTAAGTTAAATAGATATCTCTTTAAACGATTAAAATGTAACATTTTAATCCTTCAAGAAAGTTATAGAATATGGAACTGCAACAACATTTTAATAGATAGTTAAATAATCTAGATACATCATGAACAAAAACTTTATATAGTAATATATTAAATAGATTGTTCAGCCAAACCACTAATTTTTCGAAAGCATTTTTTATACATGAAACATCAAATTTAGCTTTTGAGCTCTCAATGAAAGTTGTAGGTCATGAAATAATCTTTTAATAAACAATTTGATTCACCTTAATCAGATATTTGGAGCAAAAACTTTATAATATTAAGTAGACTATTCACCAAAACCACTAATTTTTCGAAGGTATTTTCTAAATTTGAAACATCAAATTTAACTTTTGAGTACTACATGAAAGTTGTAAATTATGGAAAAACATATTAATAGACACTTGAATCAAGTTAATCAGATATCCAGAGAAAATACTATATAATATTGAATAGACCATCCACTAAAACAATTAATTTTTCCGAAAATATTTTTGATTCCCGAAACATCAAATTTAGCTTTCGAACTCTTCATGAAAGTTGTAGATCATGGAACAACTTTTTAATAAACACTTGAATCATCTCAATCGGACTTCTAGAACAAAAATTATGTAATATTAAGTTGACCGTCCATTCCCGCTAACCGATACAACAAATTTTCGAAAGCAATTTTGGATACTTGAAACATCAAATTTAGCTTTCAAGTCTTTAATGAAAGTTTAGATTATGGAACAATCTTTTAATAGACACTTGAATCATCTTAATCGGACATCTATAGCAAAAATTAGGTAATATTAAGTAGATTGTCCATTCCCGTTAACTATTTATTTAATATATATAATAAATAGAAGAGGGATCAACTTACACCCGGTGTAAGTTACGCCCTTTTTTTTTCTATTTTACATCTTTTTGTAGAATTTAAATTTATTTAATACGACTATTAGACCTTAAATTCTTATCACATAGATCATGTATGTCAAATTTCAAGTTAATTGAAAATATTTAACTACAGATTTTAAATTCTTATCACATAGATCATGTATGTCAAATTTCAAGTTAATTGAAGATATTTAACTATATATGTTTGATGCATAATATTTTCCATTGTCAAATATATATTAAAAATATTGAAAAATGTTAGAGTCCCGATCGATATAATAAAGATATCAGATTGACTTGAAATTTTACGTCCATGATCCATTCAATAAAATTATTAAATCCAACGATTGATTTCTAAAAATATCAATCTTAGATTAAGTTAGAAAAGGGTGTACACCGGGTGTAAGTTGATCCCTCCTCGTATAAATAAATATTATGAAAAATTATACAATACACTGTCAGTGGAATTTAACAGAGACTACACTTGGGTTAAATGGTTGACATGTGTCCTTTAGGAAATAGTTTTTAATTTTAAAAATAAAATTAATTAAGAAAATGGGTATGTAGCATATTGTTCATCCCATTCTTATCAAGTCCAATTATCATCCCATTCTTATCAAGTCCGATTATGATTCAAATTCAGTCATTTTATTTTCTCCAGAAAATCTGTCTACATATTATAAAAAACAATAATTATAGGGAGTGAAAGTACTAAAAAATCAGTCAAAAGATTTAACCTTATTAATTTGATTACTCTTCAGCCTGGTTTTTACGTCATTCCAATATTGGTTTTTTCGTTACTCTCACAAATTTCTAAGGGTATTTTTTACTTCCTAACAATTTAATATAATATAAAATATTTATAAGTGGTTTGGCTAAACGGTCTATTTAACATTATATAATTTTCTCGCCGATTATCCGATTAAGGTGATTTAAGTGTCTATTAAAAGATTGTTCCATGATCTACAACTTTCATGAAGGACTTGAAAACTAAATTTAATGTTTCAAGTATTCAAAATGCTTCCGAAAAATTTGATTTTTCGGTTGACGGGAATAGACGGTCCACTTAATATTATATAACTTTTGCTCCAGATATCTAATTGAGATGATTCAAGTGTCTCTTGAAAGGTTGTTCCATGATCTACAACTTTCATGAAGGACTCGAAAACTAAATTTAATGTTCAAGGTGTAAAAAATACTTCCAAAGAATTAGTTATTTCTGATTTCGATTAACGAGAATAGACGGTCTACTTAATATTACATAATTTTGGCTTATGGTGCAAATTGGACACACGAAGGGGTTTTTTTTTCAAACTTCTCAAAATACCCTCGGTCTTTAACTCAAATAACAAAAAATCAAGCATGAAATGACCAAATTACCTCTATCAATTTGTTCTTAGATTAATGAGACTAATTCTTTACACCAATTTGTTTGGTTCAGTACCGGTTTAGGGAGTGTTTTCAGGGGTTTGTATACCAATCACTTCAATAGCGGATTTCATTGCTTCAGGATCCTTACTTAAATCCAAATCTTTCAAAACACATGACCTAAAACAATTGGTCATCATCCTCATTTGGCTTACCCATAAGTCACCAATAATATTTTGAAAACTGATTCAGGACTATTGCATATAAAGTGCAAGAACATGTTCGCGCAGTGAAACGCGCAGGCTCTTACCTAGTAGTTCTATAAAAGGCCAACGAAATCAATTGTAGCAGATGTTATTCTACATATACAAATGATCATCCCATTGTTATCAAGTCCAATTATGATTCAAATTCAGTAAGTACCTCATTCAACTATATTACCAATTTTCGTCACACCCCGGCTGATTCTACAAATTTGGCTTCAAGTGTTTTCTCATATTCCTCAACCCTCCACAAATTTGAAGAGCTCTGAAAAGTTTCCTTTACCAAACCCTCCACATCCACCTTTCTGGTATTGCTTCCCATTTTCATCCTTGAGCATGCACCCAACTCTCTGGATTATCTCTATGAAGATGGTTGGCCTACCAAGAAATGATCACATTGAAACTAATTAAAACATAAATAAATATATGCAAATGAACTCATTCATTTCATTTTCCTTCTTTACATTCATTTTCTTTGTCCAAAACATCTTACTCACAAAAGGTGTCAAAAGTGACATCTAAAGTTTTGTGCTTTTTACAGGACCTGCAGGCATTGGAGGAGTCATCAGAGATACTCTAGGTGAGACTGTTTTGATTTTCTCAAAAAATGTAGGAATTGCTGATTCTAATGAAGCTGAATTGCTGGCTGTTATTGAAGTTTTCTCCATTATTGTGGATGTTGTTGCCTTTCCCTTACCTAAGCTCATCCTTGAAAGTGACTCCAAAAATGTTATTTCTTGGGTCACTAATCCTGATAGTAGGCCTTGGAAGTTCAGTAATCATTTCAATAGGCTCTCAAATTTGTTAGAGTTAATTGGCCACATTTCTTTTGTTCACATCTATAGGGAGGCCAATTTCTTTGCTGACTCCAATGAATAAAAAACCGTACCGGACCAGCCGGTTCAACCGGGAACCAGTCATAAATCCGGTACGGTTATACTATAAAAACCGTCTTTTCTTCAAATCGTTAAAAAACCGTTTTGAACCGGAAACCGTTGAACCGGTTAGACCGGTTAATCCGGATAAACACAATAATTCTCCTAATAATTTGATTTTTTAAAATCTAAATTCCAAATAAAATTTGTATTTCTGGCAAAAAAATGTATTTGAATAACTCTTTGAAATAAAAAGGATGGAAAAAAATTAAGATTTTGAAATTTTCATAGACCAAATAAGCAAATAGAAATATTATTTTGACAACCCATTGAATAAACTAGTAAATCAAACGTTGAAGAAAGACATATCAAAAAAATAGAGTCCATCCAATGGTGGATTGAAAAGATCCGGATATCAAATTATTTGGCTTTAATAACTTTTTGAAATAAAATAAAAGAGAAGCTTTTAACAAAATATAATCAAAGATTAACAATTTTTCAAGTTCGGTGGGATGGCGAAAAGAGGGAGAGAGAGAGAGGGAGAGAGAGAGAGAGAGAGAGAGAGAGAGAGAGAACTGAAGTTGCAGAAGAGAAGAAGAAGACCACGTTTCTTTGCAACAAAAAATAAAAGAGTATATGTTTCTTTCTTTAAGAATGGCCGGTCCATGTTTCTATAAATATAATTAATTAATTAATAAAAATTCAATTTATTTTTTCTTATATTCCTTAATCCTTATATTTATTTATAATATAAGTATGAAAAAAATTGCTATGGATGGGAGTCGATCCTAAGAAGGAATAGAAAAAGGAAAAAGCACCTGACCACTAGCACCAAAGCAGCAGATACATTATAATATCACAATTTTAATATTTATATCTTTCTAAAATATATTTTATACTTAAATTCCGCATTTCGGTTTGATCCGACGGTTGAACCGATCAAACCGCAAACCAGGAAACTCACCAGTACAATCACCGAAACGATTTTTATTCATCGACTGACTCTTTAGCCAAACTTGGGATCTCTAGATCCTCAAATTTGATTGTTTGATTGTAATGTTATTCTCTTTAATAAATTTATTTCACTTTTCAAAAAAAAAAAAGTTCTGTGCTTTTTGACTAAAAACCCATGTAATAGCTTTATCACGATTCATGCATATACAAGTCTTTCACTTCTTGATACCTTTATAATAAGATCTCTTTTGGGATAATTTATACCAGTCTTTTTTTTTTTTGAATATACCAGTCTATTTTCACTACTTTTTTTTAGTTGAAACAAAAACCCTTTTCTTCTTCACCTTTTTATCCTGAAAATCATTAGTCTACTTTAAAGGAGATTATTTTATTATTATTATAAATTTAATTATGAAGATTTTCTTTTTAATTCACCCACACACGTGTATGGCAAAAGTCATAGCATTTCTGCCAGCCTCATCAAATAGATGTTATTTTTGTGTCCCAAATTTGTCAATAAATAGAATTAATAAAATTTTTAAATTTTAAGAGACAATTGGTGAATTGTACAATTTATTTCCGTATATATGAATATATTTATTTCATTAAATTAAATTAAATTCTAATTCATCGTCTAAAGCTAATTAAGTTAATTCGAATTTATACAGAGATGGAGGGAAACTTACTTATCTCCGATTGACTTTGTAAGAATCTCTGAAATATAAACAAAAAACCCAGCTCAGATAAGTTCCTAAAATGTTGGAAATGTTTGAAATCTGTAGGACTACCCGGCTTGCTAGTTAAAATTTATAATATACTAATAATTGGTAATTTGATTATGGTAGTCAAACAGTACAAACATAGTTCAAATCACCTAGAAACCCAGATATAAAAGTCCTAAAATGTTGAAAATGTTTGAAATATGTAAAACAATCTAGCTCAGATAGCTCCTTAAGATGGTGGAAATGTTCTAAATTTGGAAAACAAAAGCAGCCAACATGTTTTCAAATAAAAACAACCAAAACAATAAAAACATTTTTTTCTTTTTCATTTTTAATTTTCCATTTTCCATTTCATTTTAAGCTATCAAAAAAGTTTTCTACCCATTCTCTATCTTCATTGAAAATAGAAAATGAAGCTAATCTTTGTTTTTCAAAGATATAAACATTTAAATACTTGATTGAACATTTATTCCACAACCATAAATCTTACAAACAGCTAAAGTCTGGAATCCATATATCTTACGAGTAATAAAATAATGAAATCTTGGAATTCTTGATTTGAAATCTTGCTAGCAGAGAACTTCATAAGGGTAGATTTGACAACTAGCTTGCAGGGGTGCAATCTATTCACAATCTTAACGCATTATATCCCATCCAACAATTTCTCTCGACTATATTCTTTTCCTTCTTATTCGTTTATCTCCGGACTATATTCTAAATTTAAATTT
>AWWV01007608.1:0-70473 GCA_001974805.1 Corchorus capsularis
ATTTTCCAACTATTCAACTCAACTTCACCAAATTAATTATTACTTCACTTAAATAGCTCATTTTCAATCTCCAATTAGCAATTAATCAAGCAGATCTAACAAGTTTCAAAACCATATAAATATTCCATAACAAATACCACAAACCCAGACCAAGAATAATATATATACTCAACAAATCTGTAAAGAAGTTGCAAATCACCAATCACTTAGCTTTCTCTCACTTGTAAACGATTTTCAACCACTTAAACCCATAAATTACCAAGCAAGATAAATACTTAAGCTTACCTTGAAGAAACCGAAACATGCTTATCACTTCATCAACCTTGTGTAATGATCGGCTTGCTTGGATCTCCACCTTCCTTATTCAACTTTTCATTTTTCCTTTTTTTTTTTTCTTTCCTTATGTCGGTGCTTCTTTCCCAATTAGAAAATGAAACCCACGGAATTAGGACAGCCCCAAAGGTATTTATACAAAGTTTCTTTTAATTTATCACTTATCCGTTTGTCTATGTCGGTTTAAGCCAAACCAAGAGATATTTATACACTTTATGGTGGAATTGCTAGTAAGCCCCCCTCATGTTTCATAGTTGATCAAGAAGGTCCAACAATTATAGAAACCTTTCAATTGAGTCCTTGTCTCTTTTATAAAATATCAATTAAATATTATACTAATTCAAATTATATTCCGGGGTATTACAGTTTCCGTCTGAGAATCCGTTAAATTCGCTGACGTGGCAGTGACGTCGTTAACTTTCTGACAGATTGCTGACATGGCACAACCACGTCAGTTTTTAATAAAAAAATTTGAAAAAGAATTGGAATAAAATTATTCTTTAAAAAATAATTTTTTTGAAAAAAAAACCTTAAAAAACAGAAAAACAGAAAAAAAAAATCAAATTTCAGTTTTTATTTTTTATTCAGAAAGGTGACTCACTCCGTCAGAATTGACGACGTGAGTGCCACCTCAGCCAATTTGACGAGCCATCAAACGGAAACTAACGTTAGGGACTCAATTGTTCTACTCCTTCAGTTCAAAAGCTAAATTGCTCAAATTCTAGGTTGAGGGACCAAATTGCACATTAACTCTCAATTGAGGGACCAATTATGTACTTTTACCGAAAAAATCACTTAGTAGAGTCATACTATCTTTTTGGATGGACATGGACTAGACTCTATTGACACTTGGCTGGGACATGGTCTATGGAAATTGGAAAATGGGCTAAAGTGAGTGGATAAAGCCACTCTTTTTTAATTAACCGATATTCTGATAACAGAATTTTGAAACCATGAGCCTTCTTCCCGCCTTAACGCCAACTTCTCTAACGCAGACGTGCCCTCTTATATCCTACCAAAACCCCAAATCCCAACCCAGTTTATCTAACCCAAATCACCAAATCTCCCTTAAATCCTCGGACCCTGTAGTCTCATGGACCTCTTCGCTTTCCCGCCATTGCAGCGCCGGCCGAATTTCGGAAGCAGCTGAAGAATTTACGCGCATGAAAATTTCTGGGGTCCAGCCAAATCACATAACTTTCGTTACCATTTTTTCCGGCTGTGCTGCCTTTCCTTCTAAGAGTAGAGCTTTGGGTGCTTTGATTCATGGCTATGTCTGCAAATTGGGGTTAGATAGAGAAAATGTGATGGTGGGCACTGCGCTCACGGAAATGTATGCAAAATGCGGACAAATGGAAGTGGCTAAGTTGGTTTTTGATGTGATGGAGGTGAAGAACTCGCGGTCATGGAATACGATGATTGATGGGTATATGAGGAATGGTGAGTATAAGAAGGCAGTTGAGATGTTTGATGAAATGCCTCAGAGAAATGTGATTTCTTGGACTGCCTTAATTAATGGGTTTGCTAAAAGGGGTTTTCATGAGGAAGCATTGGATTGGTTTCGAGAAATGATGATTTTTGGTGTAAAGCCTGATTATGTCACCATCATAGCTGTTGTAACTGCTTGTGCTAATTTGGGAGCCCTTGGCGTTGGCTTATGGATTCATCGGTTTGTTATGAAGCAAAGTTTTAGAGACAATGTTAGAGTAAACAATTCCCTGATTGATATGTATTCACGATGTGGATGCATAGAATTTGCTCGTGAAGTTTTTGGCAAGATGCAAAAGCGAACATTGGTGTCTTGGAATTCAATCATTGTGGGTTTTGCTGTTAATGGGTTTGCTGACGAAGCTCTGAAATATTTTGATGCGATGCAGAAAGAAGGTTTTAAACCAGATGGAGTCAGTTTTACTGGGGCACTTACTGCATGTAGTCATGCAGGTTTAGTAGATGAAGGGCTCCATTATTTTGATATCATGAAAAGAGTGTATAGGATATCCCCTCGGATTGAGCATTTCGGTTGCATAGTTGATCTTTATAGCCGTGCTGGGATGTTGGAACAAGCATTAGATATAGTAAAAAATATGCCAATGAAGCCAAATGAAATTGTGTTGGGGTCCTTACTAGCTGCATGTAGGGATCATGGTAATGTTAGCTTAGCCGAGAAAATAGTGAAAGACCTTGTTGCATTGGACACTGTTAGTGACTCCAACTATGTGCTTCTATCAAATATATATGCCGCAGATGGAAGATGGGAGGGAGCAAGCAAGGTCAGGAGGAGAATGAAAGCACTTGGGATACAAAAGAAACCAGGTTTTAGTTCAATTGAGATCTGTGGTTTTGTTCATGAATTTGTCGCCGGTGATAAGTCGCATACAGAAACAGAATGTATTTATGAGATGCTAGAATTGCTTTCTTTTGATTTAATGTTATCTGGATATGCTCCTGAAACAGTTGTAAGAGGATTATATGAAAGTGATTGAAACCTATTATTGAGTAGTAATGCATGAACTTTGATTCTTTCATAGTTAGACAAATTTCCTTTGTGTTTTTTGTTTAGATAATTTAGTTATACGGAATCAATGGCAAAAGGTGCAATGCCGTTGGAGACAATAGACATATGTGACAATGATGGACCTCAAAGATTCAAAATGACCTCCACTTCGGATCTGAGATCTGGTCATCATTACCATGTGACACCCAAGGGTGCCAAACTTATAATCAAATGATAAAGCAAAGGCATAATTTCTTGATCCAGTATATTCTTCAAAATACCGGGAGATGAATTAAGGAAAAAAAAAAAGAAGATGGAATTCCATCTTGTATGTCAATTATAAGAGAATACTTCAACAATTTGATTACATACATATAGAAACTTAACTTATGATGCCACTTCAGGAATCTTCCGCTTTTGAAACAGAGAATAGCAAAATAGTTTTGTTTTGCTTCACGATTCAACAAATGAATATCAGATTGGAAGCTGGAGTAGTAACTGCACTAAGAATGATTGCTGTGCTTTCACTCAAAGGCCAATCCTTCTCTCATCTTAGGATCTTCTTTCCCAGGAGCTGCCAAACTGGCTACAGAATAAACGTTAAAACCAAGTCATTTTAATGCATTTATGGTCAGGCATACCCGACAATGAGGAGCAGTGGAGCACCAGTACATGGCAGTACTTTTACAAACAATAACGAGATACAAGTACTGGGAAATTTTGCTATGAAGTGGTTTCATGAAGAAATAAAATCATTCCAGATGAATTGGTGAGCCCTGAACTATTCAAGGAGACTATCTTGACAAATTTTGGTTATCCTTGAAATAATCCATAATCCAAGAAAAAAGAAACCTTGCCTGCAACCCATATGGCCTTGGTGCCTCATTATAGGTCCCATGGTTTTTGGCACTTGCATATCAAACAATGGCTTTCATAGCTGCCTTAATTGAGATATGAAGTATCAGATATGATGTCACTGTCCTTTGCATTTCCACCACTTGTGAAAGAGAAAAGCACTTTAAATGTACAATTAGAAAGTTATTTGACTAAAGCATCAAAGCTTCCGTTCCTCGGCAATAGAAATACCATCCCAGACCAAGCTAACCAGCACCAAAGAACTAATAAGACAATTCAAGAAGCTACATTCAGGCTTGTCCCACAAATCTTCTTTCTACCCTTTCAGCCACCTCCACCTTCCCATGAATCTTACAAGCTGCCAACAGAGCATTCCACAAAGCATCATCCTTCTCCATCTGCATCCCCATTACCAACTCCTCTGCTTCCTCCACCAATCCAGCCTTTCCCAACATATCCACCATACATGTATAATGCTCCAATCCAGGCTTCACTCCAAACCTCCCTTCCATCATCTCAAAGACCTCCTTCCCTTTTTCCACCATCCCTTCACGACTACACGCAGTCAAAACCGTAGTCAATGTCAAACCATCAACCTCCATTCCCATCTCCACCATTTTCTGAAACAAATTAAACACTTGCCATGCCATTCCCACCTTCTCATACCCCATCATCAACGCCGACCACGAAACGTAACTTCTAACAGGCATATCATCGAACACTTTCCTCGCACACTCCAATTCACCACATTTTCCATACATACTAATCAAAGAATTGTTATTCGGCAAATCCGACGAATACCCACGAACCAACACTGATCCATGGAGTTGGGTTCCAAGCGTTAAATCAGATAAGTGACCACAAGATTTGAGAACGGGAGGCAAGGTGAAAATGTCGAATGGCTTTTGGGCAATGATCATTTGATGAAAGATGGAGAGGGATTGAGAGAATTGGTTAAGAGAAGAGTAGGCTCTGATGAGGGAGTTGTAGAGGAAAGTGGGTTGGCGAGAGGCGAAGAAGAAGAGGATATGGGCTTCACGCATTTGTAAACAAGAGGCATAGGCAGAGAGGAGTTTGGTTCGGATGAAGGAGTTGCTCGAAATGTTAAGAAGGATGGTTTTTGCATGGATTTGTTTGAGTAATTGAATGGATTTGGTGGAGGAACATTCATCTAGTAGCGACGCCAACAAGGGTAAGGTTTTGGGACGAGCAATAGCATGCATTAGCGTAAGAAACAGTTCAAAAGCTTGAAAACACAGCCTGTTCGACAGATATTTTGAGCTCAATTAGTTTTAAAAAGTGTCTTGGAAATTTGCTAACTTCAAGTAGACTACTAGTTTGTTTTTCATTCATGAAATCATTCCCATCTCTCTTCAAAGCTTGGCAGTTGGGACATAAATTCCAAGAACATTATATTTGCAGTGGAAGTCTTTACAGGCCAGGCCTAACCGGGTCTAATTTTAATTTATTCCAAAACCATGGCGGAACCAAACCAACTTGATTTAAGTCAAGAAAATATGGGCTTAGATGGTGCCCGGGCCTAACCATCTCATTGCCCATTTCATTTAAACTTGGCTAATTAAGGATTTTTTTGACATAAAAGGGGTGAATTGATATTAGCTTTGACAGCTGACAAGAAATGAAAGGGAATAATATTTCAGGCAAGGCCAACTGGCCAAGGGGGGTCATCCCCAGCATCAGCAGCAGCAGAGTCAAATCATAAAATTTGCATCATGGATATATTACTACTATAGATTTGGCAAATGAAGGGTAGGGTTAGTTATTGCAGTAAAGATCTGGTGGCAGTGGCACCCCATTTGTCTCACCCTGGAGCCTGAGCCTGAGCCTGAGATCCTCCCTTTGATTCTCTTCCAATCCTCAATTGTGCCTATATATATATGACTACAAATGGTCATCCCTTGACTGTGACTGTGACACTGCCGCACTCTTAACTCTGATTCCGCCGCCCCACCCCCCCAAAACCATCACATTTTTCTTCCTTTGATGTCACCCTATATCACAACTTTTTAATTAGTCTGGTTTTTCTTCCGGTAAAAATCTTTTCAAAGGGTCATTAATGGTCTTGCTTACACCAACTTTGTCCTTCATTTCTTTTTCTAACCCTTCCATTAGACCAATGAGATTGAACTAACAGTTTTGAAATTTTACTTCTTTCTTCTTTATGGAAAATGTAACTTTTATTGAAAAAGAACAAAAAATACAGTACTAAGAATCTGATTTTCTGATCAGGGCGCAATGTATAGGGTAAGTTCCTTTCTTGAATATGCCTTTGCAGCCTTTGTTTGGACCAAAAAAAAAAGAATATGCCTTTGCCACCCAAGCAAATAGCTTCATTTGCCAGACAAGAATACAAGATGAAGGGGCAGACAGAGTTCACAGAGTTAACTGGTTACACTTACACCCAAAGAGAAGATGCATTAATACTTCATTTTCAAGCATACCTTACATACATTTGCATTTTATATAAACCCAAAAAGTCAATACAAACAACAACAACAAAAAGGATCAGAGACTATCATGGTGAATGTCTCTTGGAAACTTAACAAATTAAACTACTCCTCCACAAACAAAAAGACAAGATCATGAAACAAAAAAACAGACTTATCATAGTTAGAAAGATAGAAGAACCAACAAAACACTAAAACAAAGGCACAAATTAAGCTAACTTCTTCTGCACTTGTGCTAGGATAAGTTAAGGATCAACTCGTGGCTTCTTGGGGCTACCTCCATTATGGTGCAATGGGTCTGGTCCTGAAGGCACTGTCCTCATTTCCCATCCCACAGAGTTTTCTCCATGTCCACTAATGCTTTTTGACCCATCAAGTGATGAAGTACTCTTCATGTTCATGACCTCGTTGTTTTCCTTCAACTCAGCCTGCAGCAGCATCTGCAAAAACATCATGGAGCTTCATTTTAGTTTCTTCCATGTCAAGAAAGCAAAAGAACAAATAGATAAACACACTTGCAAAAATTAATCAACCTTTCTACTTTGAGCTGCTGCTGCAGTTGCATGACCTGGAAAGCAACCTGCCAAAAACAACAAAAATGGTTAAGGAACGGTAAAAATTAGATATAACCCAAAATTGTAAGCAAATGAAACCAAGATAGAAAGATATAAAGAGTTATTAAGTGACCAGAAACTGATCCTTGCAAAACCAGCAAGCACAAGACCAACACGAGCGCCCCATTTATCACTTTTGCTGCTGCCATGATTAGATGATTATAAGAAGGATATTTTTCTTAGCTGAACAAAACTAGAGAAGCTATAGAGTAGTAGATGGATGTAGAAAATGTTGAAGACAGAAGCACCCAATTTATAGAAGGAACTAAAACAAGGGAAACATTTGGAAAAGAGATAGAGCCTCATGCAAATGATTGCATGTGCAGCCATTTTTGGAGAAATGATTGCAACTCTGTATACAGAAAATAATCAGAAACGAAAAATTAATTACACCATATCTCTAGATATTCTGACGGCGCCGTTTCGAATGACAGTCACCTTCACGTCACTCCACACGTATCAGGTATAAAGCTCGGCACGTGCCAACCCAATGGTGTAAAGTAAAACTCCTGTTACAAGTATAGTAAAAATTTACGGATTCCGTTATGCTTTCTGATTCCTTTCATTTATAGGTGTTTTTCTTGGTACTACTACTACTTTTTTTTACTGAGACATTAAGGAAAGTACATTGAGCTGGAATAAGGAAAAGAAACCCATTTTAGATTTTGTTAGTGATCAGTCTTGAACAGAGCCAATGGAGATTCCTTTTACACTGTAAAAACTAAGAAAGGAGTAATTCTTGTGGAGAGTAGAGCTGAGAGCTGAGAGAAGAAGAAAATAATGGTGATGCTGGATAATTATGGTTAAATGGATTTGATTTATTTTGGATGGGGGATTGAAAAAGATTGATGGGAAGCTGGTCTTTTTCCAAATCCTTACCCGTATTTGGGTCTTTTCTAAAGAAGAAAGATTCGATTTCATCACACCTTTTTAGTATACGGCTGTAGCTTTTACTCTGTCTAAAGTCTAAACAAATATTTTGTCATGAGATCTTCTTACAAAAGATCAGAACAAAGTCTAAACACAATGACGCCATTGATACAAATATGCATTTATGTTATATGAAAGATTTGAACAAAACACTCTTCTGTCAATTTGTAAATAATTACTCTCATCTTGTTAGTATATGAGTAGATAAGGAAGGAAAGTATTGGAGGGCATTAAGATTTTAAATCTGATATGAAATAGGCTTATCATATGCTTATTTAGTTTGTGTAAAGATAATTAGGTTAGAAGCTTATTAAAAGGTCAGAGTTATCACTATTCTACAATGGTACCTTACCAAAAGAAAAATCGACAACAAACCTTGTAAAAGAAAATGTAGCCGAACGGCCTTTTATTTATCATATTTCACAAACAAATAAGATACAACACATCATTGATCAACAGTTTATAATCAACAGCTAAAGGGAGACTGCAGAAAAATACAAAAATTTTCTAAGATCATGAATATATGCAACTCATGCTGAAACCAATAGGGGGGAAATAGTAAATACGTACAATGTCAAATAGGTTTCTCTTAGACATACAGCTTAAGAAGGTAAGCCCATCTGCTTCCTTGTTCTGCTTATAAACAAGTCTCGGGATTTGACATATCCAGGAACACATCCGCCGATGGTTGTAAAAGGAAACTGAGCGATAGCATCCTTCCTTCCAAGTGAAACCATGGCAATTGCAGAACCAGGCTCATATGTGGACATCTTGCTTTCTTTTCCTCCAGACATCAACACCTTCAAGTTTTTGGCAACAACCAAGGCATGTTTATGGGCTAAATAACCTTGTTTGAGTTCCTGGATGGTTACATTGTCTAAAATGTTAGCTTTTGTCTAAAATGACACAACTCTTCTCCACTTAAGTTCTATAGCTACAAAAGACAATATAACGAGATGTCCAGGCATGTTCAATATATCGCACAGAATTTAAAACTAGCGTCAAAAGATAGTCTATATTTATGTGAATAAAACTAGCTTTATCAGCCTTAGAACTAAGATACCTTGAGTCAACATTCCAAAAATTCTAACATATCTACTTCAACAATTATAGTTGTTCAAACAGCATTGGAAGCATGAGTAAATTCAATAGATATTTGACAACCGGGCAAATAATCATTGGAAGCATGCATATGCTGGAGAATAGACCAATACAGGTATTAAAAAATGCACATAAACCTGTCAAGCTAGAACTGGACTTTATTATCTTCTTCCAGCCAGGTCAAAACTAGATTATAATGCACCAATTAACCAAACCGGTAGAGAAGTAGAGAATAAGATTAAAAAAATAAAAAGTTTTAAAAAAGAAAGACAAACAAATGGTCAATCATGCTTATATTTCATAATTTCCCTGCATTTACCCAGAGACAGACCCTAAGGTTTATCAGGAAGAAAAATCAGTTTTAAACTTTGTTTGTACTGATGATTATGGAACTTCAGCTGAATTTAGTTACCTTTATATCTCTGGTATCAAACTAACACTTGCCAATTTTCACCCAATATTAACTACAAACAAAGCCATCCTTGCAACAATTGTACCAACTTGTAAGTAAGCATGCTTTTCAAACAAAAATCAAAAGCTGGCCTAAGCAAATGCAATAATTATGATTAAAATTTGTGTCAGAACTTACTGGAACATCGGTGATATCTCCAATTGCAAATATATTCTTGTGACCCTTGACTCTCAGATACTCATCGACCATCAATCTTCCTCTTTTATCCAAGTTATCCTTCAGTATGGTCTCACAAAGCCATGATGTAGCCAATGGTTTCCCTGCACAAAGGAAACGGCAATCTGCTTCGATAGTTTCTCCCATCGAGGTTTGATATACTTTGGTTCCATCAGGAATTGATTTCAAATCAACTTCTTGCTCTAATTTTACTTCAACGTTTCTTGATTTCAGCCAACGTAAAGCCTTATCACCAGCCTTTAATCCAATAAATTCTAGCAACCTTGGTCCCTTATGAACCAGAGTAATCTTCTTCTCTGGGAAGTCAGTAGCAATTTCTCCAGCAAGTTCAACACCAGTCGGACCACCTCCAACAATCAAAATAGAATTGGCAGATTGTATCTTTTGATTTTCTGTCAGCATTTGGATAATAGAAAAAACTTTAGCAGAATGTAATCCAACTTTGTTCTATGTTATTGATAAAAAAGAAACCATAATTTTAATGCTTTATTGATGTGGTTGTTCCTTAATTTTGTTATAGCATTATACATTTAAGTATTGAAAATTATAATTAATGCAGGGCTCAAGCAAAATTAAGTTAGTGATAGCTATAAATTCAAGCATATAAGAGCCTAAACAAAACCTTGAAGGCTGAACAATTGTGCTAATCAATTACATTAAATTTTAGCACAGTCCACACTAATGAATTATACAGCTAGAAATCTGCACACACACAAGATTTGCAATGTCTATATTTGCCTAAGCACACTCTAGTGACAGAATGTAACAATGGAAAGGGGAAGGCAAAGTTACTCAATTTTTTATTTAGAATTACCTGCTTGATATTGATTAAGTCTCTCCTCCTTAGTTTTGGGAACAGGATCATAGTGGCCAGTGGCAATAACAAGATAATCATAACCAATAAGACGGCCCTCAGCGGTCAATACTTCAGTGTCAGTGATATTTATTGCAGCAGAAGTAACGACAAGTCCATTAGTAAGGTAATCTCTATGGTTAATCACTGATCTCTCCGCAAAAGATGGCTCCACCATGTTCCTCAAATTTGCCCATATGATCTCAAGATACTCCTTCCTGAAATATATGACAACAAACTCTTTCATAAACTACTCTCCAAGGCAGTTATTTTATACTATTTCTTTGTCTGAATCACCAAATCCAGCATTAAAAAAATTTGCATAGCCAATTATAGCTAAAATTACCCAAAAGAGCTCTCACCCCTACACAGAGCAATTCTATATTAGCCAATTACAGCTACAGTTACCCAAAAGAGATCTCAGTCCTACATATAGATCAAAATTCTATATCTATTTACACATAGCAAATCAAAAAGACCCAAAACTTTAAGGCAAGTACTGCTCTGTTACCTAAAACTGTAATCCCTCCCAAGTTTTATCACAGGAAATGAAATGATGAAACAAAAACTGATAACTATGATTTACAGAAAGAGAAAGCAGAAGAAGAAGCTTACGGGTCGATAAGGGTGACATCGGCATTGAATTGGATAGACTTGGCAAGGAGGGAGCCAGCAATCCCACCGCCGACAATCACCACCCTTCTTTTGTCACCTCCTGATTCCATTGTTTCTTCAGAAAATGGAAGAAAAATTGTGTGGGTCTGCTGAATTTAAAGCATTAAATACCAAGAAGGAGGTAGCATGTGTGAAAGAGAGATTTCTTCTGTCTTGGTGATTACGACAGGTATTAAGGAAAGGTCAATGGGGAGAAATGGTACGCGCATCTTCCTTTTGTTTCTTACTATTATAAAATTTCAGATTTTCTGGATACAACTCGAGATCAATTCCAAAATTATTGTTTCCGACTTTCCTCATACCAACAACAAACAACAAGTAACAAGGAACGGGTAAACCCAAAAATTAAAAAATAATACAACAAAATAGATTTTGTCCCTCAAAAAAGAAATTGATTTTTTTATGTTTGGGTCTTCCACTTGAAGAATGGGTCCAATAGACTTTAGTTTGATGGGCTTTTTCATAAGTTTTTTTAATAGTTTATGAAAATGCTTTGATTGGGTCCCTATGGACAGAGAAGAAGTTTTTTTTTTTGGCCACATGACAGCGAAGAAGTTTAGAATGTTTCATTTTTATTTTCTTTTTTCTGCCATGCTACTTGCATTTTAGTATTTTACTAATTTTTCCTTTCAAAAAAAAGTATTTTACTAATTTTCAATATTATTTCCCTTTTTCTTTCACCAAAAAAAAATATTTTTTCCCTTTTTTTAGTTGATGATACTTCTGGCCAAAAAAAAAAAGTTGATGATACTAGGGAGAGAGACAAAGAAAGGAAAAGGAATAGAAAAGAACAAGTTGAGTCGGAAATTCTGCCTTTCTTTTTGGTTATTTTTTGCCTTTTTGGGGTTTCCATAATTCTTTGCAAATATGCCGAGTGAAGTGAATGAGAAAAGTAAAAAAAGTTTAGGCATTCAAGACATCAAAGTAAAAAACTGAACTTTTTTCGGCAAAAAAAAAAATAGACCTCAAATTAGATAAATGTTTTACGTGACGTTTATAAAAAGTTTAATCCTCTTTAAGTCTTAATTATTCTTTTGGCCAAATTATTAGTTCAGTATTCAACAATTTGAAAGTAAAAAAATTAAAATTTCAGGAATGGAGATATATATGGTGGTATTTGGTTCAAGATGCAAGTAACAAGCCAATCTTAAAATCTCTATTCCAATTTCAACCCATATATGGTTCCGGCTTGACCTTGTGGGGGCGTTAACCGTGTGGACGAGGTCTCTCCCCCAACCATCACTATTCACTCTCTTCAGGCATGCATGACGTCCTTCCGTACCAAAACATTGGGAATCATTGGTGGAAGGCAAGTTTAATCTTTCCTAGTGCGTTTGAAGGAGTTTTAACTATTTACCTTATCGATTGAACATTGAAAGAAAGGAATTACTCTCGAGTAAATTAGGTGTAAGTTTTGTTGAGCATCATATAAACAGGCACAAAGGTCCAATCAGTCTCATTAGCTACAGCCTCATCTAAGGTCCAAGTTTTATACAATATTAGGTTTGTCATCCGCGCTTCGCAGCGGGTTCTTAAAAGTTGTCCAGGAATCTGTATTAATAGATTGTAAGCAAGAGAATTAGGAATTGATGCCTAGATAATTGAATTATAAATGTCATATTTGTGAAATAGTTAATGTCATTAATTTGGATATATTTTTTTGACAGCAATTTGGATATATTTAGATCTATAGATTTCATGTATTTCATATAGTAACATAGCATAATTGAACAACTATAATTAAAGGTCAAACAAAAAGAATAGAGTTTAAACATCTAAATACTTGCAAATAAAAAGAAATAGTTTAAATCAACAATTAAATCTAAATTAAGATCGCAAATTCTAAATCAAATGGACTATAATTTAAATCAACAATAAGTAATAGATAGACACGTCTCTAATATATAAATTTAGGGATGTGATAATGTGATATTAAATTATTTTTAGGGCTTGATTTAATCTAAACCCTAATGAAATTAAAAAAAAAAAGACTATGAGAGACAAAAAAATGACATGACATGAAATCTAAACCCTAAGTGGGATAAAATACATGATATATAAACCCTAAGTGAGAGAAAGAAATGCCCCAAAACTATATTAAACCCTAAGTGAGATAGTCTAAATTTTAACATTCTATGTCATAAAAAGTGGTGGAAGAGTCAAAATTTGAAATAAAAAAAAATGGCTATGAGAGACAAAAAATGACATGACATGAAATCTAAACCCTAAGTGAGATAAAGAAATGCCCCAAAATTATATTAAACCCTTAGTGAGATAGTCTAAATTTCAACATTTTATGTCATAAAAAATGGTGGAAGAGTCAAATTTTGAAAAGTTGTGACATGAAAGCCAAACCCTAGGGGCAAAAAATAAATGGAATGCCCAGATCACCCTTAAGAGTTCAACGAAATAACAAAAAAGCTAAGGGCAAAAAGACCAAAAAACCATGCAAATAGTACCCCAATTGAATGGGGTGAGAGTCCTTATTGGTTTTTTGGTAATCCACGTTTCAATTATTATTGTTTGTTATATATATATATATATATTATATATGTATATATAGACAAAATCTTCTGATTATGTTGTTGTATCTTGGTCGGAAGACGTAGATTCTAAAAGGATTTCATTAATTTTTTTGTTCAATATCTTCATCTAGATTTAAATTATTAATTTTTCTCTTAATCTTACAGTATTTCGAAATATGTCCAGGTTTTCCACATCGGTAACATTTTATTATTTTATCTGGTTTATTAAGAGATTCTTGTTGTTTCTTAGCTTTCCTATAATTTTTATATTTTGGTTTTTTATAATATTCGGGGATATTATTCTTTTTTCTTTGTTTTGGCTTAGATGGACAACAAGTTTTTGAAAAAGAATACTCATCTTTGATGTCAAATTAACGACAGAATGATCCTAATTCTTTTTTGCAAATATATCTTTCTTTTTTAAGTTGTTTTTGTAATTTTAAATCTTGACATACTTTTAATCCTTCTTTTTGGGTAAAACTGATTAATTATCCATATGTGAGTTTTTCATAAGGAATTATTCCTTTATAATTTTCTCTAATTTGATTTCTGACCTTTTCTCCTAAAAGATTAGGAAGTCCTGCTAGAAATTTTTCTTTCCAAAAAGGTTGTTGGTTGTCAGGTCTTTGCATTACTCTAGCCATAAAAACATCTTTATACCATTTGAAATCTGTTAATTTTTTCTATCTTTAAGGTGAGATGGATCACCTATAAAATGTTTTGAAATTGAGAAAATCAAGGTTGCAACTGCATCCTGAATTTCTTTTCCTTCATCATCATGAATGGCTCTTCCTTGGTCATCTTTTTTGATAGCTTTTAATATTTCTTCATGTTGTTCTTTAGTAAGTGCATGATCCCACCATCCTTTTAGTTGACCAGTAAATCCAGCTACTAAAAGGTTGGCTATAGCTTGATCACTAATTAGACCATTTTGATTTTGTGTTTTATAAACATTGGAAACCATTGTCATTTGTTGTAATAGATTGAGAATGTTATATTCAGACATGCCATCAATATTCCATTCATATATAGTATTAGCATTATATTTGTTTTGAAAAACTGGTTTTTCTTCAATATTGAGGTCTGGTGCAGTTGTTTTTGGATAATATAATTTTTTAGGTTCTCTCCAATTCATTTTATTAATTTGATTATCTTCAGACTGTTCGTTCTCAGATTGGGAAGTTTGGTCTAATGTATTTATTGAATTTTGTGTTTGTATAGGAGTATCTGGGGCTATAAGCTCAGACCCTAAAGCATTGAGTCTATCTTGTATTTCATTTAAAAATGTTTTTTGAAGATTTTTTGGATTTTGAAAATTTTTTGGAATTTCATAGGGTGTAAATATTGGTTCCGTTGAGGATTCTTTAATATTTTCTTTTATTATGTGCCTTTTTGGATGTGATACAATTAAGTCTTCGATATGATCCAATTGTTTTCCTATAGAATGAAGATTCAGATTTGTAAAATTATTCTGTTCAAGAATCAATTTAATATCTTTTGATGAGATTTGTTCTCCTGCATCAGGACTTCTCATTTTCAAAGGACTTGCTTTTATTCCAACACTTTTGTGGTTATATTGGATTTCCATTAGAGGAGGGTGTTGAGATTCAATTTCTCCTCTAGTAGTTTGCCATTTGTTATTATTTTTTATCATATTAATAGAGTTTAAATAATATTCGTTGAACCATTTGAAAAATTTTATATTGATTCTATGGTTATTCATAAACTCATAATATTTTTGAAGAATTTCTCCCTTTTCATTTCCATAATTTTTAAAATATTCTTCTCTTAAAACTTTGTTTTTATTTGAGTAGAAATGTTTTCTACACCATTCCTTGTTGATTTCAAAAGGCTTTTGTATAACGTAAATTTTTTATTCCTCTTCAATTTTTACATTATTAGTCATTGAAGAATAAGTTGGTGACATTACTAGTGAATCATGAGGGCTTTCTGTTTGCCTAGCATAAATAAGTTGGGCTATTTTTGAGGAGTTATTAATTTCTTGCAAATTAGTCCTAAACGAGTTAGGTACCGAAGGTGTGGACTCTCTAGCTGTTCTAAACTCATGTTGTTGGGTATTTGCAAATGATATTGGTATTGAGGAGACAGATGTCCTAGCTGTTTTGAAATCTTGTTGTTGGCTATCTGTAATTGATTCTTCTTCTATATTTAATCCTTGGAATGCTGAACTTGAACTAGCTATATCAAAAGAATATCTCGGAGGTAGTCTTTTTGGTCTATTGAAGACTAATTCTACTGTGCCATCCTGATGTTGAGAGATTTCTCTTAATGAATTATTCCTAACTGGAATTGGTTCTATTGGATCAGTAGCACCTTCTAATTTCCATCTTTCAGGCAGATTAACTTCATGCCATTGGATAGTCTTGGGTATCACAGTATGGGCTCTTGTAGTGTCAGTCTCTATTAAAAGAGTAGTTTCTCCTTTTGGGCTTTGTAATAAAGCTTTAGTGTTAACTACGGAATACATTGCTTTAAAGTGTAACCTATAAACTAGAGTTAAAACTTCAGATCCTGGAAGCATTTTGTAATTGTGGGTATGAATTTGAAGAGTTAATGACTTTAAAATATTTTTGTCTGTTAAAGATACCATAAAATTTGGATAGCAATTGAAATGTATTGGTCCTGTACAAAGACTTGTTTCTATTGTTCCTAATAAAGAATCATTAAACATAATGTGTCTTTCATCTCTTAAGACAATTAAGATTGAGGTACTTTTTGTTGCTTCTACACTAAGGGGTTTTACACCTACTTGGACTAATCCAAAATGAATATATTTGTATTTTTGCTCTTTAAGTTTATTAATGAGTGTTTTATCAAGTAATTGAATAGTTTGGTATTCCTTTTGGATATGGAGACTCTTTTCCTTTGTTTTTATAATGTAATTACAGAAAGCATTAAAATTCTCAAAAGTTGTTTTCTTGTATATTTGATTTATAGGGACAATAGGAATGTTCCAATTGTCAAATCTTTGGGGAACATTTTCATAATGTTCTTCTTGTTCATTAACCGTTTGAGAGGCTTGGTCAGAATCTTGGGATTTAATGGAAACTGAATTTGCAGAAGAGTTGGTTCTCCTAAGAAATGGTAACATCTTTTATTTTCTATTTTCTTACTAAATGGGAGTTCTACTATCAATATTATCAAAAATTACTAGAATTACCTACAGGGTTACTAAGTCTACTTTTGCCTAACCCATGGCTTAACAAGACTCTTGTATCAAAAACTCAGCAATTATAGCAAAATTTTTTAATAAAGATAGTTATACCAATAATTAGAAAATGAAAACAAAATAATGTTTCAAAATCTTAGAATTACCTGCTCCTCCCTGGCTCTGATACCAGACAATCCCGTAATTCTAATATTTTATCATAATATTATATATATATTATATATTATATTATATATATATATATATATAGCCAAGATATAACTCATAGGCTCATAACATAACATGTGATGAGAGAATATAAGCTCACATACATGCTTAGACTCTCCAACTCTCACAACACTAAAGAGGACCCCTACTGACTTGACCATCAAAGCGGGTCCCTCCGGCATCCCCGGGGACCCCTTCTAACAGTTTACTCTCTTGCAGGCCACTCGGAGCTCGATACATGTGATTGTTGGGCCAAAACACATTTCGGCATCAACAGTTTGGCGCCGACTGTGCGGGTCAAGCAAAAAGTCTAGTTTTTTCCCGGTTAAGTTTAAATTTAAGCTCCAAAAGAGAGTCTGTTTAAGTTCTCGCCAGAATCCGACCGTCCCCTCGGTGAACCACCACCACCATCGGATTCCTCTCAGTTGGATGAGTCTACCTTCAAAAATTCATGTCGATCAGCCGTCGGAATCAGACGCACGCGCCCCACGCGTCACCGATTTCTCTCTCTTCCCATGGCTGTCGGTTAGATCTACGAAAACCTGGCTAATATCTTGCTACACCGCAGGTACCATTGGCTCTGCGGCAACGAGACGAAGCTACCACTAAAATTTCAAGGCGAACGGACCCAGAAGCGGCCACACGCGCCGCCAACGCACCGCTACCGGCATTCTCTCTCTTGTTGCGGCCTCCAGTTTAGATCTATGAAAATCCGGCCAATTTCTTGCTGCACCGCTGATACCATCAGCTTTGGGGCAACGAGGCGAAGCGCCCGCCAAAATTTCACGGCGAACTGACGCCAGACAGCGTGCCACGTGCCACACGCGCCACCCATGCGTCGGTGATGCCTTTTATCATTTTTTGTGGTAGTATGGGCCTAAGAATAGCACCATAAGCATCATGCTATTTCGATTATTCTTATGTATGGAAATCAAGAATGATCGAGCATCCCTCGGTCGCACTATCTGTTAGGCATCCCCCACAAGCAAGAAGATCGAGCATCCCTCAGTCGCACTACCTATTGGGCACCCCCCATGATGGGCGTACATCAACATTCTTTTAAGGATGCACGAATCGCCCACAAAATTATAAGCTCTTATGAAGGGCAAAAGATGGACATACGTCACCACCCTCTCAAGGATGCACAAATTGTCCACAAGTTAAAGGTTCTTATGAAGAGCCGAAGTGGGCATACGTCACTGACCCTCCAATGGGCACACGAATTGCTCTCAAACACAATCTTATGAAGAGATAAGACATACGTCAACGTCCTCTTAAGGATGCACGAATTGTCAAAAAAATGCTTTTATGAAGAGCTGGAGCGGATCGCGCGCCCTGACCTTAAATGGGTGGACGAGGCACGTCTTCTAAAGCCTTGGACAAAGCAACAGGCGTACGACAAAGTCTCCAGAAAGACTCCCCAGCCAACTAGGGCGTACGACCGGATCTCCCTAAGATCATAACGTTTCCACAAAGGAAAAGCTCCACCAAGGCACCGCTGGACTCACGTTTGAATTCTTTAAGAGAATCAACGAAGAGACCACAAAACGCAACTCGTGGGAGTAAAATCCAACGCACAACCTCTTAGAACAGAGAAGATGCATTAATACGAGTGCAATTTATCGCCCGACCAAGTTAGAAACTGGAGTTGCTATCGTAGCAATTTATATCGATGATATAGATTTGATTGGAACTCTTGAAGAGTTGTCCCAAATTGTTAACTATTTGAAAAGAAGTTTGAGGATTTGGGTAAAACCAAATCATGCATTGATCTAGAGATTGAGCATAAAGCAAATTATATACTTCGAGCACCCCTATGGTAAGGTCCCTTGATCCCCAAATGGATACGTTTCGTCCTAAACAAACCAATGAGGATATGCTTGGTCTTGAAGTACCAAACCTCAATGCTATTTGGGGATTACTGTATTTAACACAATGCATGTGACTTGATATCGCATTTGTAGTAAGTTTGTTGGCATATTTTTGTTCTATGTCAACACGGAGATATTGTTAAGTATATTTTCTATCATGGATATGATAAAGCGGAGTATCAATCTGATCCACATAAAGCTCCTTCTCAAACCAGTTACATGTTATTCTATATCGATACAACTATTTCTTGGCGTTTTATTAAGCGAAAGCTAGTAGCTATATCTTCCAACCATTCTGAGATTATCCTCCTCAAGAGAGTGTGCTTGGTTAACATTTTGTATTGCACACACATGTACATTGAATCCAGTTGTAGATTCTCCGACTATAATTTATAAGGATAATATTTCTTGTGTTGGACAAGTCAAGGAAGAATATATTTTGGTTGGTAAGACCAAGCGCATCTCGCCAAAATTTTATTACGCTCATGAACTCTAAGAAATATAGTCGACTAGTTGATGTTAAATATATTAGCTTCACCAACAATCTTGCATATTTATTTACCAAATTGTTGCCAACATCAATGACTGGTCGTTAGCAAATCACAAAATAAAAGAACCACAAAATCTTGCTTAATAGCTAGGGTAGGGGTCGAATCCACAAAGAATGGTTAACTTCTTTTCCCAACCAATTGTCTTAAAAATAAACAAATAAAAGAGAGAATGGATGATTTAAATTATGACTAAGAATAACTAAAGCAATGTAAACTATTAAGAAAACTAAAGCAAACTATATTAACTAACAAAGAAAACAATTTATAAAAGCTCCCTCCAACATAGGATTAATATCACTCTTAACAAAATTTACATAGATCATTGATGTCAAAAGATTATGAAAACAATTGATAGCTTGCTTGGGTTTAAAACGTTAATTTCAAATACATGTTATTACCAAATTAGATAACCTCAACAATTAAGTCTAGAGAATTACCTCTATTATCCAAAAACAAACATGTTCGTGAAAACAAATGAACCGAACTTCTATCGTTCATGTTTGTTCGTTTATTAAATGAACATAAAAAATTTGTTTAGACTCGTTCGTTTATCTTGATAAACAAACACTTAACGAACATGAACACGAACCGTTTCCCGAATGTTTGGTTTGTTTACAGCCCTATTTACACACACATCTCATTATGTATTCTCTTCTCTATGAGTAATAAAGAAATTTTCACAGTTTTCTTTCTTATCTCTTGATCTTGTTCTTATCATTCTTCATTATTTTCATAACAAGTAAAAGTTTAGTTAAGGTTTCGAATTCGAGTTTTGCAAAGAAAAAAACATCTTTAGAAGTGTTGTATCTCATAATATGTCGATCCAAATTTAACAGAATAAATCATATATTATTAAACGGATACAAAAATATATATAGTTTTAAACAAATAATAATAATAATAATCTTTTTATATTCAATATACTAAATACCATGCTTTAAATTATACAAGTGTTACCTACTGAGTGTTACAAGTTGTGGGGAGCTTTTTGTAGTGGTACGGCAAATGGACTGATCTTTGCTCCAATGGGCTCTGAGCCAGCCCCTTTCTTCGAGTGAGGGTTAAACTTGAATTGGAGATACCGCAAAGGATATCGTGGCAGTGATTTGTAAGGAGAGCTCTGCGGTAAAGAGGGTGTTGCTGCAGCAAGGAGAGCTCTGCGGTGAAAATGGGAGCCACCGCAGTAAGGAGAGCTCTGCGGCAAAGAGGGTGCTACCCACAGTAAGGAGAGCTCTGTGATGAAGAGTGTTATCACAAAGTGGGATTTGCTGTAAAGTGTTTGGTAATGCGAGTCTTGCGGCAAAAGTGTTTCGCAAAGTGAGTTCTGCGGTAAAAGGGGTGCTACCGCAGAATTGGCTTTATGAAGATGCTCTGTTAACCTCTGTTTTTTGAACACAAGAACAGGGGAAGAGATGAAACTAACAAATAAAGAGAATGAACTTGTTTTTTTCCATTAATTCATCATGGAACACATGGGAATAAATTGTGAAAAATGTGTTGGAAGAAATTAGGTGGGAACACAACTTTAAAGGAAAGACTTTGACAAAAAGATGACTTTGAAATGGTGAGGAGAACAAAAAAGAGCTCTAGGAATGATTCTTGTTGCGGCGTGGTTGTGTTTTAATGGAGTTTGGTGTTGAGGGTTTTGCGGTAGGAGTGGTGTCACCGCAGAATTAGCTTAAAGGTGTCACCGCAGAATTATAATTAGCTTAGAGTTAGACTCGGCGGTAATTTTGAGGAACCCACTTTGCGGCGCCTATAACCAATGTGATGGAATGGTGGTTACCGTAGAAATGGCTTTTCGGGGAGGGAAAACCAGACTTTGTTCACCCCTGTTTCTTGAACCCAATAATAGAGCACACCATGGAAATTATGAATAGAGAGAAAAATTGCATTTATTCACTTCAAGTAAATGGGAAATACACTATGAAAAAGGGGCTTGAAGAAAGAAGATGGGACCACTTTTTAAAGGGAAAGAAATCAAAGAAAAGTGATTTGAAATTGATGTGGTGAACGAAAGGAAGCTCTGAAGATCCAAATTGTTGAAGATGAAGTTGACACTGCGATTATTTATAACCACTCCACAGCGGTATGGTACTCTCTACGACCATGATTTCCGTTGAGGTCTCACCAACTCTCTGCCATGGCATCTCCTATATCGGGCCTATAAACAAATCTGCCTTTTGTCATTTTGAATTATTTTTCCTTCACGGGTGTTAAGTCAACTTCATCTTTGGCATCTGAGATTCTCGGCAGTGCAGCAAGTTAACCGCTGCGGAGATTCTTTCCCTTTGATGCCATAACGTTATCTTTGAAGCCGGGAGCAACCTCCAAGCAAGTTGTCCCTTCCAAGAATAACCCCTGGCAGATTCCCACTTTCACATGCCTCCAAGCCACATCTTCAAAATGTTTTCCCGCTTCGTGGTCTTGGTCCACGTTGTTGTGCTGCAAATTAGAGATAGTTAGTGTGTTTTATTGCGGTGATTAGGCTTTGATGCTGCAATTAAATATGAAAATAATTTTTTATCAGTAAATATTACTTCCTTTGGCTATATTCCCTTCTCGGCATCTTTCCTACGGCATCTTTAGCTTCCCCTTGAGCGGCACTGCAGATGCTTCTATTGCCATGTGATGGTGGAAACTCCTCTGCCATGAGGAAGACTTGTCTTTATGTGTCGGTTTAGTAAGCTTTGGCCTTTTGTTGGTGAACCGTTGGGCCACTTGAGAAACATGGTCCTTGTTTGGGCCTTTAGTGTGTGTAAGGTGCATCGGGCCTCTTTTAATGTGTGTGAGATACAATGGGCCTTTTTTGATGTGTATGTGAGTCAAATGTAGGCCTTTGTATGTGTAAAATAATATAGGCTTTTATGAAATATTTTGTGAAAATGGGAAAAATAGGGTATTTTCAGTATTCCTGGCTATGGTAAAAAAAATTGGGATTTTTGTGTTTAAATGGGCCTGACTATCCCAAATTTGACTCTTAACATTTAGCCTCCTTTGAGTGAGGGCCTTGCAGTAGTAAGGCATGAACTCAAATAGATGATAGACTGAAATGTCAAACTTGTGGCTTGGCGGTGAGTTACAACTGAATTTTTCATATCACAATCTCCATGTGTTGATTACCATTGGTTGATTTATTGCATTTTGATACTTGCTAGGAAATAGGATTACTGCCGCAGGTACCGTTGAGAAGTGTCTCCAATGAGTTTGTAGACTATCATAATTTGCAATGCTATGAATTCTTTGTGAAAGCTACAGCCATGAAGATTATTGGATGAATGCAACAAATTCTTTGTAGAAGCTACAACCATGAAGATGATTGGATGAATGCCACAAATTCTTTGTAGAAGCTGCAGTCATGAAGATGATTGGATGAATGCCACAAATTTTTTTGCCTTGATGTTTTACTGGCATTGAGTTTTTATGTTGGTTGCCATAGATTGTTTGTGCCTGCTGATGTGCCAATGAACAATATAAATTGTTAGGAAATGAAAACCTTCATTTTGGCGATAATAAATTACCACTTCTGTTTTATGTATTTCTTTGAATGACGCTTTGACTGCCATACTCCTTTGCCAAAAAGCTTGACTTCCTTTTGTGATATTTACCTTTCTAAGTGATTAATCTGCTTTGTGCTTGATTACCCCATATCTGTGAGGGGTTCTGCCATATGTGTCGCGGCTACTAATGTTGTAAGTATCAGACCTTCTATGCCATGAGTATTGCCTTCTACAAACATTCTGCTTCCATAGTAGTTGTTGACAGGAACTTTGCCACTCATTTGTAGTTAATGCTTCTTTATTGCAGCAGTTCGTTGATGACTTGAAGCTAAGGATAATACTTTTGCAATTGCCACAAATTTTATGGAGAGGCTTCTGAAATAATGTGATAATGATGGGTGAAGGATATGTTTAGCCATTGTATGCTGCAGTAAGTATATGTATGTGAGAGAATCAAGACTGTTGCTTTCCTTTGCAGGATGTGTTGATGTGAGTGCATCAAAGGATCAAGATGAACGAGGTCTGATCTTGATGCTTGTTAAGTGTGTAAGATGGCTAAGAGCTTTTGTGAGATGACCCAAATTGGGTGTGAAGTGCGAGAAACAACCTGCAATCATAGTGATGAAGTGAAATCAGGGAGGTTTGCCGAGTAGTGGGAACTACTTCACCGCTGGTTGGAATTGCCATAAACTATGAGAGCCACTCCTATAGTGTGTTGTGGGGAGTACTGCCAGGACGTTGTGTGTGAATATTTCATGTCCTAGGAGCGGTATTTGAGGATTGTGCGGAGGGCTGCCAAATTTGGGAACTGCCTCTGCTACAACCGCAATGTGAAAGTATAGCAAGAATCATATGAGAGACTGTACTGTATGTGGTGTTCCTACAATTGTTGCCCAGTGGTGATATATTTGCTACCACCGCAATATGAAGGAAGACCATACAATGGATTGTGTTGTATGTGGTGTCCACGCCATGGTCATTGTGTGATGATATATGAGAACCATGTAAGAGTTTTGATTGACTTGGATTTGGAAGCTGAGCCTTGAGGCTTAAATCACAAGCCTTGTACAGAGATGAGAAATTGGGTGTTGCGGTAAAGTGCTGCATTGATGGTCGTCAATGATCTCTTTAATTTTGAAATGTGCTTTGAAGCCCCCAAGTGTTGGATCTCATTCGATGATGATAATATAGCCCTAGTGTTGAATGATAAAGGAGTTTTAATTTTCGAAAATCCAAAATTAAGCTTCCACTGCCGTAATGCCAGGTGCTTTGAAGCTTAACACATCATCTGCTTCTGCGGTAGAATAGTGGTTGGTTTCTGCCATAGAATGGTTTTTAAGATTGGTGGTGTTGCTTCATGTGATCGCTTTCAACTTCTCTTGCGACAGGATACGAGACATGGCACTCTGCCTATTTATTTCCATTAAGCTCGGCAGTGGCAACTAACTTTTCGCGGCATCTAGCAATTTGGCAACTACTACGAATGCTTCATGTAGCTGCTTTTAATTTCATTTGCGGCAGCATAGAAGGCATGGCACTGTGCTTCTTCACCTCCATCATGGTCGGCAGTGGTTGAATAACGAGTGGAGCTTCCTCTTTCCGCGGCATCCAATAATTTGGAAGTTGTTGCAGCAGATGCTATTTTGGAGATGTAACATGATGGATGATGGTGCCATAGCTGCGTGAGGAATTTTGGGAAAATTTTAAAGCATAACCTTGATGGATACTAGCATTCACAAACTTCCTTACATGCTTGATTGATTTTCTTTTCTTCCCATAATTTTGAGAAAATTTTTCAGCTTCATGCTCGTAAGGAGCCACTTATTAGTATTGTGAATCTCAGAGTCTGATTAATTTCATCGCCGTTGGCTCCTTTTGTGGCATATCTATTATAGATTTTTGCTGAGAGCTTTCATGCCAAGTGGATTTGGTGGCAACCTTTTCCATGAGACTATCCTTCTCAATCTGCGGGCTGTGGTCATGTTTACTCCAAGGCTTGCAGAAGTTTTAATTGGCTGTGGCAGATAACACGTACAAGTTCAATGTGATGCAGTTGAGTTTCCTTGTTGTAGCTTAATAAAAGAGTTTTTGTATTGCTGCAACTCTTGAGTGATTTTGGAGGCACCTCTAGTGGCGTGGGGCTCGAGTCCCATGCTAACAAGTGAGGTAATTTGTTGACCTCTGCCACATCAGTGGGCATTAACCTTCCTACCCCCGCAATTGAGAATGATGTTGTGACTATAGAGGAGGACGCTCCCGTAGGATGTGGTCGAATATCTCTCAAAGTCTCCAAGAGTTTGAGTTGGCTTTGGTAAATTCCGTTGGCAAGTTCCATCTGTCGTCAGATTCGGTCACCGAGTTTTGTTGGTTGTGCTCCGCAGAGGACTCGAAACGTTCTACTTGGACATCAACAAATTCCGCAGATAGAACCTGACTTCCTAGCCGATCTGCTTTCCGACGCGGCATATTTCCTTTTCAAGTATTTTGCCGGCTCCCCAATGGAGACGCCATTAAATTTGGGGAGCATTTTGTAGCGGTACGGCAAATGGACTGGTCTTTGCTCCAATGGGCTCTGGCCAACCCCTTTCTTCGAGTGAGGATTAAACATGAATTGTAGTTACCGCAAAAGCTAAGGTGGCAGTGATTTGTAAGGAGAGCTCTGCCATAAAGAGGGTGCTACTGCAGCAAGGAGAGCTCTACGGTAAAAATGGGAGCCGCCGCAGTAAGGAGAGCTCTGCAGAAAAGAGGGTACTACCGCGGTAAGGAGAGCTCTGCGATGAAGGGTGCTATCGCAAAGTGGGATTTGCTGTAAAGTTTTTGGTAAAGCGAGTCTTGCGGCAAAAGTGTTTCGCAAAGTGAGTTCTGTGGTAAAAGGGGTGCTACCGCAGAATTGGCTTTATGAATATGCTCTGTTAACCTCTATTTTTTGAATAGAAGAAAATGGGAAGAGATGAAACTAATAAATAAAGAGAATGAACTTGTTTTTTTTTTTCCATTAATTCATCATGGAACACATGAAAATAAATTGTGAAAGATGTGTTGGAAGAAATTAGGTGGGAACACAACTTTAAAGGAAAGAATTTGACAAAAAGATGACTTTGAAGTGGTGAGGGAAACAAATAAAAGTTCTGGGAATGATTCTTGTTGCGGCGTGGTTGTGTTTTAATGGAGTTTGGTTTTGAGGGTTTTGCGGTAGGAAAGGTGTCACCGCAGAATTAGAATTAGCTTAGAGTTAGACTCAGCTGTAATTTTGAGGAACCCACTTTGTGGCGCCTATAACCAATGTGATGGAAGGGTGGTTACCGTAGAAATGGCTTTTCGGGGAGGAAAAACCAGACTCTGTGCACCCCTGTTTCTTGAACCCAATAATAGAACACACCATGGAAATTATGAATAGAGAGAAAAATTGCATTTATTCACTTCAAGTAAATGGGAAATACACTATGAAAAAGAGGCTTGACGAAAGAAGATGAGACCACTTTTTAAAAGGAAAGAAATCAAAGAAAAGTGATTTGAAATTAATGTGGTGAACGAGAGGAAGCTCTGGAGATCCAAATTGTTGAAGATGAAGTTGACACCGCGATTATTTATAGGCAGTCCACTGGGTTACGGTGCTCTCTACGGCTATGATTCCCGCCGAGGTCTCACCAACTCTCTGCCATGGCATCTTTTATATCGGGCCTATGCCATCTGCCTTTTGTCATTTTGAATTATTTTGCCTTCACGGGTGTTGAGTCAACTTCATCTTTGGCATCTGAGATTCTCGGCAGTGCTGCAAGTCAACCGCTGTGGAGATTTTTTCCCTTTGCTACCATAGCGTTATCTTTGAAACCGAGAGCAACCTCCAAGCAAGTTGTCCCTTCCAAAAATAACCCCTGGCAGATTCCCACCTTCACATGTCTCCAAGCCACATCTTCAAAATGTTTTCCCGCTTCGTGGTCTTGGTCCACATTGTTGTGCTGCAAATTAGAGATAGTTAGTATGCTTTGTTGCGGTGATTTTGCTTTGATGCTGCAATTAAATATGAAAATAATTTGTTCTTAGTAAATATTACCCCCTTTGGCTATATTCCCTTTTCGGAATCTTTCCTGCGGCATCTTTGGCTTCCCCTCAAGCGGTGCTGCAGATGCTTTTGCTGCCATGTGATGGTGGAAACTCCTCTGCCGTGAGGAAGACTTGTCTTTATGTGTCGGTTTAGTAAGCTTTGGGCTTTTGTTGGTGAACGTTGGGCCACTTGAGAAACATGGGCCTTATTTGGGCCTTTAGTTTGTGTAAGGTGCATCGGGCCTCTTTTAATGTGTGTGAGATACATTGGGCCTTTTTTTATGTGTATGTGGGCCAAATATAGGCCTTTGTATGTGTAAAATAATATAGGATTTTATGAAATATTTTGTGAAAATATGGGAAAAATAGGGTATTTTCAGTATTCTTGGCTATGGTAAAAAAAAGTTGGGATTTTTGTGTTCAAATGGGCTTGGCTATTCCAAATTTGACCCTTAACACCAGTGCCACACATAAATTAATTTGGCCACTTGTCATGCTCTTTTTTTTGGTGTTGCTATTATATATACTAGTCAAATGCGCCCGCGCCATGTCGCGGGAATTCGACATTATTTTCCGCATTATTGCTGAGATGTTTTTAGTTATTATCGCTGGGTGTCGGTTATTAACAAAATTAAGCAATGCATTAATGTCTGGTTTAGCAAGAGGAGTTTATAATAGAAAATCTTACTGATATCTTTAGAATAAATATAACAAAATAGTTTTGCTAAATTTACTTCAATAAATTTTGAGTTGTTTGACATATAAAAACAATATCTGACAAATAATAAAATCCTTTTGTATTTCTTCAAAAAAAATAAAATCCTTTAGTATGAACATAAGATTCACACGTATCAACCACTCCTCACATATAAATTATAAATGTATACTATTGAAAGCCATGGCAAATCTTGAATTTAGGACCGAGTCTTATGCATAATGTTTGCTAGCAATACCTGCGCCTGCAGGAAAATTAAAAAAAAAAAAAAATCCCTTTTTGACAAAGAAGATCAAAGTTGTTAGCAGGAGATTGAGCAGAGCTTATCTAACATACATTTCTTCAAAAATCTTCTAAAAGGCTACATTCAAAGCTAAGAATGTTCTGAAAAAGTGTCAAAGTTCACAAACTACAAAAAGAAAAGGAAAAAAAAACTTATTCAAAGCGTAATTAACTATAATAGAATACAAATAACAGATTTCAGTAATTTGCAAAAGCCAAATCAAAGAAAGGAACATGCTTTAAGATTGGCCTGCAAATCCCATATTTGGTAGGACAACAAATATGCCAATCGAAAAGGCTCAATCTGGGATGGGAGTTATATATCCTGTAAACCAAGACAAAGTTTAAGAGTTGACACCATGACATCATCCAAAAGACTCCAAATCCATCCATGACAATAGTGTAACCCAAAACCAATTTATTGACTTGTATGAAAGGAAACCATTTAAATCACATTTAAAAGGAAATGACTTTCTCATGTTTAATTTTATCCTAACCTTTACATAAAGACTAACAACATTTAGAGCAAGTTCAAATATTCAGGTCAAACATTATCCTGATCACATCCTCTCCTATATATAAACATGCTCAAGCAATATCATAGCAAGTTTTTGACTTGTCAATCGGGTACTCTAATTTCTAACCGGTGAAAAATATAGTATGACCTGAAGATGTCAAAAGGACCAAGCTCGGATTCAAGGGATGAGCGAAGCAACCTAATTAAGCTTCAAATTAAAACATACAACACACAGGGAAAAAGTTTCAGAATCCTAGATTTCAAACTGAAGCTTTCATAACTTACCCAAGATGAAGGGCATTGTCTTAATCCACCATCCTTCCCATCAAGACCAACTGCATTTTCAGCACCTCCAAGAATTGCATATCCAAGACTGTATAGAGCATCCCTCAGTTCCATCAAATCAATTTTCCCACTCCTATTCCTATCAAATCTCTGAAATATGCCCAACAATTCCGATAAATTCCAATATCAACTAAAAACCAAAAAAAAGGGTGTGAGAAATACTGAAAAAAGAACAAACATCAAGCAAGAAACAAAGGTGAATATACAGATTCATTCAGTTTATATGCAAAATGAACTAAAAGTCTAAAACATATCAACCTTTTATTTGTCTAGGAATTTTTTTATGAATTCATGCTCATTGGCCTCTACAATTCGCAAGGATTCCAATATTAGTACCTCATTGTGTGTAGTGTAAAGCTACTTAACTCTTGAAGATATAGAAGCTTACTCTTGCACTTTCTATACCATCAATGTCAACCTCACCTTGGCATTATGTTTTCCTGCACTTAGCAGTTGAAAATGACATGTTCCAGACTTACTATGTTGATCTGTATAGGCAAAGAATAAACTTTATCATACTCTAAAGAATAAGAAAATATACTATTATTGGAATTTGGAAGAACTAAAAACAATCTGCATGCCTCCATCTTCATTTAACTAAAATAAAACAATAAATTAACAATGAGCATGCACACACATTATTTGACACTTGCAATATGTTCTTAACTTTTTAAATTTTTCGGCAGCTTTCTTCCCTGAAGACATAATTTCTTTTTTGAAATTTTGATAAAATGGCCATCACAAATTACAGTACAAAGCTTTCCAAAAATAATATGAGTTCCCAATTCCATGGAGACCAACAGAATTAATTCACACCCTTTTGTAGTTTTGGCTTGTAAAAATCGATAGGCTAAAAAGTAGTAATAAAACAGTTCAAACCCAATGAATGTCAACTAATCAGCAAGAAATTGTCAAAGAAACTGGTTCTGCAAAACTAAAAGACGGGGAAAATTTTCACCAATACTTATTGGATAACCAAATGAGTAAGGACATAAATTAATTGATAATTATTAATAAAATATAAATAAACCATTAACTGCTTAGATTATCTTATACTTTTCAGTGAAAAAATTATTACCTTTTCTCGATGAAGCAAATACCAATAGTGATAGGAGATTTTTTGAAGAAATCCACCAAAACACGGCAATATCATAATGGCCTCCTCAAATAACTTCATCAGTGGGCTTTGCAGATTAGGCTTAATTTTAAGAGAAATCCACCTAATTAATAAGAGAAAGTATGTAGAATAATATAAAGAAAACAGTCAACAAAACAATCCTTTCTCCAATTGATTCTTACCTGAAACACAATAGAGCTCATAAAACCAATGACAGATGAACACTCCAACATGAACGAACGAATGAGCGGTTACATGAATAACAGAATATTGCACAAAACATTGAAAAACAATATGCGATCAACAATACTTCCAAAAGATTTCAAAGACATAACATTAAACACTTAGTGAGCAACAATGTTTAGCAAATTTTCAGTAAGAAAATCATTTCCTTTCCTGCAAAGAAGACTTCGAGAATTGCAAACTCAATGGATTAGACAAAGCAAAATCTGAATTAGAATACCTAATTGTTGAAAAAGAGAGGAAATTAATTTAATCGCAATAAGTCAATACCCACAAAGAAATAACAACAAGAACACATAAACATCTGCAAAAAATTCAAAGGAATTAAAGATGAAAAGGGGAGGAGAACAACACCATGCTCAAATCAGCTGTCAGAAAGAGTCTCTGCTTCTTCCTCCCTCGTTCTCTCTGTCTTCCCCTCTGTCTATTCCTTCCAGAGCTCTCATGAAATCTGTCGACGCTACTCCCTTTCCCTCTCCCTCGCCCTCGTTCTCTTCCCCGTCTCCCGATCGAACTCTCTGTTCCTCTCCTCTCTCTCTTCGCCAATTCTCCAGAGGCTTCCAAAATCATGAGAACAAAAACGACTCGGGATTACCTTTCACTACCCAAAACATAACCCATCAGAACCCAAGCCTAGACAGGTGTCTCAAAAATAAATCTGTGTCATAAGTCAGGCATGCAGAGCACCACGCCATTTTCTCCCCATTTTTGTTTTTGAATTCTAAGGACAGCTGTCTGAAAATCACCCAGCAGGACTCCCGTTCTTGGATGGGTTTGATATAGTCATTCACGGCATGGGAGGCCTTATCATAAATATATACTATATATCTTTTTCTGCCTACAAATAACTACATGATGACTACATGCCACCGCAAAAGAAATTAAGTTCAATACAACCGTATAAAATGGAAACTATAAATGTTTTGCAGATAATAATCTCATAGAAAAACTTTGACATAGCTATTTAATTTAATCTAAAAAAAACAATGTCACAACGCGTGGGACCGGAGGGGGGCTGCAAACGACTTGGGGAATCCTATCCCTACTGAGTTCCTAGGAGTCAGCCATTAATCTTTTTTACCTAAGTGTGATTAGCTACATATCCATGATATTAAGTCTAATATTAACTTAAGCTTAGCTAAGGTAACACTAAACCTAATGAAGTCCACTTAACCAGAGTCTATGGTCCGGGAGTCGGATACGCGTGGGGAAGGATTAGCACCCCCACAACGCCCGTCAAAAGACAACATTAACTAGTCTAGAACTGACTGTGGGTTTTCATAATTGGTTGTCTCCATTAAATCACTTAAGCCAAGGCGCTCTCTTTGTAAAAAGTCAGCACACGAACTTTAAGCAATCGATTCCAATCACTTGCTGAGACATTCAAGGTAAGCAATCGATTCCAATCACTTGCTGAGACAAGAAGTTCAAGGTAATACATAGCCCATTTTTCTTTTATACTTTTCAATTTTTCCAAACCTAACTTAGTTTTCTTTTATAGTTGCCTAAACTTTCAATTCTTCCAAACCCTAAGTTTACAATTTCTTTTAGAAGTTTTTTTTTGCCAAAAATTTCTTTCAGAAGTTAACATGGAGAAATCGACAGAAATTTTGGGGAAAGAGAAAACTTTGAGTCCTGTCTGCAAGAGGTGCCTCTAGACTTTCACCTCCATTGTTGAGCAGCAGGAGCATACTTTAGCTGACTGCTTGAAGTTTATGGAGATGGGTGATGAGAAAATGAAATTGCAACTGCAGAAGGAGAAGGGTGAGAAACAGACCAATGAAGTTTTAAGGAAGAAAGAATTGAAAGAAAGGAAAGCTAAGAGGAAGAAGAAGGTTAAGGGTAAGATCACATTTGGTTTTGATTCTTTTCCTTAAAAGTATAATAATAATCTATCTTCTCTGTTTGTTTTTTTACCCTTTTTGTTTTGAATGTTCAAATAGAGTGAAACCATTTAAGTTAGGACCAGATTGTGTCTTAGAAATTCAAATTATAGCTCTTTCCACTTAGAAAATCAAAAGGGCCTAATCTTTTAATTTGGCGAAATAAGGGCCTAATATTTGCCGAAATGCTCAAATAAGGGCCTGGCATCGAAAATTCTCACTCGTCATCCAAACTGACGATGGGCCCTTATTTGAGCATTTTCGATAACGTTAGGCCCTTATTTGGCCAAATTAACAGATCGGGCCCTTATTTGAGCATTTTCGATAACGTTGGGCCCTTATTTGGTCAAATTAAAAGATCGAGCCCTTATTTGAGCATTTTGGCAAACGTTAGACCCTTATTTAAGCAGTTAGCTGAATATCTATGATTTCTAAGATTGAATTAAATCTTTGACTGATTTTACCTAATTACCCTGAATTAAGTCTTTGACTGATTTTACTTAATTATCCTGAATTAAGTCTTTGACTGATTTTTCTTAATAGCCCTGAATTAAGTTTCTACTGATTTTACTTAATTACCCTGAATTAAGCCTTTGACTGATTTTACTTAATTATCCTGAATTAAGTCTTTGACTGATTTTACTTAATCACCCTTAATTAAGTCTTTTAGTGATTTTACTCAATTATGTGAGATTATTCACTACTTTTGACTTGATGCATGAATGCACGTGATGCATGTATACCGGTTAATGTAAAAGCCTTTACCGTATGATTATACGAGGAACACTATCCGGGGGCTTTGCACTAATACTGGTAAGACCCCCATTTAGATGTTCCAAGCCTAGGAAACTCGGACTGAAACAAACAAATACTTTCTAAATTTCAGCCGATTATTCCATCCTCGGAGTCAATTTTTTCATCTCATATGAACATGACATTAACAACATTTAAAGAAATTTAAACATGGATGAATGCACATGCTTTAAACTAATCCTAACCTTTATTTCATTTATCCAAATTACTCTTGTAATTAACTAAGCCCTTAATTACACTAAATTTTAACCTTTAGGGACTAAATTAAACTGAAACTAAGATTAGTTACTTTTCGTCCGGTAGACATATATATATATATATATATATACTATATATTATTTTAACTACCATGGAAATTACTAAAAGGTCAAATTGAGGATTATTGTGGTGGCACCTTTTGGCTTTTTTTGGTCTTTTCTCATTTTTTCGGATGACTAAAAAGCCCCTTTAAGAGTTTCCCCCTTTCCTTTTTCTATTGCCCCTTTTCGTAATTACACATTTTCCTTCCTTAATTGCTTTTAATTAATTTTTCTCCCATGTTTTCTTTTTTCCCTCTCAAGTCTCACCAATTCAGCTACTACAGTAAAACTTCCATAAATTAATACTCGATAAAGTAATAACCTCTCTAAAATAATATTTTACTCCGGTCCCGACTTGGGCCAGTTATAAAAATTAGTAATTTCGATAAATTAATAAGATAATAATTTTTATAAAAACCCTTATATATCTATATAGTCCCATCAATATTATAATTGAATAATTCTCTAAAATTTACATATATATCTAAGACAATTGAGTAAAATATGAATCTATTGTTGTTTGTTTTTTCATGAAATTTAAATCTGATTGGATTTAGACACTAATTCTTCCCATTGTACTTAAAAGTTTCGGTGTTGTCTTCTCGAACTGCAACAAAAAATTATGAATAGTTGTAATCAATGGTTTGAATACTTAAAACAATGAATACATATTTATGTATATTAGTTATATTTATTTATATAATCAAATTTATATTATGGAATAAAAAAACTCTTTAAATTAATAAAATATTAATTTATCGGTTAATTAATAACTCTCTAAATTAATAAATTTTCATGGTCTCAACATTATTAATTTATAGAAGTTTTACTGTACTTGCTTTTAACTCTTCGGTGCTAATCAATCTTCAGGTTTGTCAAAAATCAAACCTTTCATAACTCCCATCTGTTTTCTCCTTCACATCTCTTTCCTCTTTCTTCTCCTTTCTCATCCCTTCACCATGGATCGTTCAATGTTTTTCCCCTTCTGAATTAAACCACTCTTTCTTTAATACGTCTATTATTATTCAATTAACAGTATATTCTATTACCTCTTTGCACTTCCTATTACTTAAAAATAAAAGCATGTTTTTGACCTTCTTAATTTTGTATGTCTAAAAAGTTTGCTTACAAAGATTTATGTCGATAGCAAGAGACAACATTAAAACTAATCCATTTAAATTGCATTTTTACTGCAACCTTATATGATTCAATTAATTAATCAAGCACCACTCTAGAACAAAGAATGATGTTCGTGGACTTTATATAATTGATTATATTAATATCCTTATTCAATCAGTTAATCAAGCACCACTCTAAAGTTTAAAACAAAGAACGGCCGTAGCGCCAGCGCGGGCTAATATGACTTGTATGTTATTAGATTGACCTCCTCCATTCAGTAGTATATATATAACATCTATTAAAGTTGGAAAGGAAATTACCCTTTTGTCCAGCTATAAGATGCACACACATTCACCGAAGAACAAATTGTCGGGGTATTTCGGTATTTTCATACTCGATTTTTTTATTTTGGTTGAGGATCGAGGGCATTTTGGGAAGTTTGCAAAAAAGTTACCCTCCATGGGGCCCATCCTCCATAAAGAAATATTTTTTTGTTAGATTATTTATCGAATGATCCTCATACTTTTATGCTTTATGCTATTTGATCCTTTACAATTATGGGTTGGACGATTTAATGCGTCGGCTTTTATTTTTGTATTTTTTGTTCTATTTATCCGATTAAGGTGATTCAAGTGTCTATTAAAAGGTAATTTCATAATCTACAACTTTCATGAAGAACTCAGAAGCCAATTTTAATGTTTTAATTCTAAAAAATGCTTATGAAATTTTATGGTCTCGATTGCCGGTCTATCTAATATTGTATAATTTTCGGTCCACTTGTTCGATTGAGGTTGTTCAAGTGTCGGTTAAAAGGTTTTTGTGTGATCTATGACTTTAGTCAATGGCCTAAAAGCTGAATTTGATTAATGAATTTCGTGGATAGTTCAAGAGGGAATTTTTATGTTTGGTCTCCATAAACAAATATTTTTTTGCTGGATTATTTATTAAATGATCATCATACTGTTATGCTTCATGCTATTTAATCCTTTACAATTATGGTTCGGACGATTTAACGCTTCGACTTTTATTTTTGTGTTTTTTGTGCTATTTATCCAATTAAGGTGATCAAGTCTCTATTAAAATGTGATTTCATGATTTACAACTTTCATGAAGAATTCATAAGTCAATTTTAATGTTTTGATTCTAAAAAATGCTTCTGAAATTTTTTGGTTTCGATTGACAGCCTATTTAATATTGTATAATTTTCGATCCACATGCCCGATTGAAGTTATTCAAGTGTCGGTTAAAAGTTATTGCATGACCTGCGAATTTCATGAAGGATTCGAAAACATTTTGTCCTAATTAGTCATATCAAGAGCTAAAAATCTGCTATTTCATTCATGAAATAAATTTCTCATAAAATATTTTTTCTCAATCAAATTTCTAATCATATCATAAATATTGAACTAAATGATCATTATAAACTATTTCCTCATTGACTTCTCACTTACACGGTTACACCATACACAGTCAACAAACACCTATTGATCATATAATTCAGAACCAACATTCTAAATAATTTTTAAACAAAGGAATTGAGACATTTGATTTAGGTAACTTAAATTATGATTTCAAAACATTCAATATATATATATACAAAACAGAAAATTGAGAGTGTCCTAAAAGAAACATCAAAATCTTCACAAACCACTTAATTAATATATTGTAATACGACATAAACATTACAAAGGCTCATTCTTTCCATAATCTTTTCAACCCGTCGCGAAATCATTCAAATCAAACTCTCCCATTCTTAGATAGATGATAAGTCATATTTAAGTGCTTATTTTGTATGCTAATTTATATTGTTTTTGTGACTAATCAATGCTATTTTCCCTAGAATAGTTCATCTTTGTGTTTTTAGGATCAATTGGAGCTACTATTTAAGATGAAGATTTGGAGTAATTTTGGAGTTATTTGGAGAAACTACTGATTTTAACCCATTCTGACCCAGTAGACCCATGAAGCCTATGAAGCTAATTTGATGATTTGAAATCCAAATCTGAAGATCTATAGTCTAATGAGATGTTTTCATGACCAATGAAGAAGTTCAAGTTCAATCAGTAATTATGATGCAGTAATTCAAGACCTAGTCAACATAGGACCTCTTATGAGCAGTTTCGGTATAAAATTCATATCTTTTGATTCAGAGTTCAGAAAAATACAAATGATATACCGTTGGAAAGAGGACTCAGAGATCTACAACTTTGCTTTTGACCTCGGAGTCCAATTTTGCTGTTAAGATGGTTGATTTTACCCCTGAAGTTTCTGGACAGATTTGCCAAAATTCCTAATTGACTTAGGAAAAGCCTAAGCCGACTTTGTGAAGCTATGGACAGTTTATGCAGCTGCCTATGATGATGTGGAACACTTCAATTGGCCAAGAAGGATTCTAATTAATGAGGATGATCTACTTCAACCAATCAAAGCTCTTGCTTGGAGACAAAGTTGATGCAATTCCTAGTTTGATTTGGACTAGATTTTAGATGTCAATCTTACCCTTTATGCCGCCACATCTAAGGGTTGGTATTGATTGTCATAAGGGTAGGATGTGTCCTAGGTTTATTTGCCTATAAATAAGTAAAGATTATCTTAGGATTTGTCATAACTCATAACACACAATTGAAGACAATTCTCTTATAGCTAGAAGTTGTCGACTTCTAGGGTTTCTTGTGCCCTAGTCGACTTGTGTTCTTACCTTGTTTATGATGGAGATTTCGATTATGTCTTCTCCAATCATGAAGGAGTAATTCCCTTTAATCTTTCCAATGTAAGTGATAATCAATCTCTTGACAATTTAATCCGTGGGAAGGAGTTTTAAGCATGTTGACTTGATCATGTTTTGTGTTCTTATCGAATTGAACATGGTGATGCCGATTATGTGGTAGTTGTGATGTTGTTTGTGTTCTTCATGATTTGATTCATATTTTCTTATCAATCCCTATGATTATTGCTTATGTTGTGAATTGATTGTTGACAGATTTAGGCCTGTCTATTTATGATCTTTGCATGACAATTGCTAGATTAGATTCAGTGAATAACTAGTAATTGGATCTAATTTTTAGTAGCATGATTTAATATGATCAATGAATAATTAGTAATTGAAGTATTAAAATTGGGATTTGATTTGATCTTATGCTTAGATGAATAACTCGTAATCATAAGTATAAACTTGGTGTATCTATGGTTCTTAATGCTTTGTTGATTGCTTAAATTGGTGAATAACTAGTAGCTAATTTTGGTAATTGATAAAAGATGTTTAATTAGGAATAACTAGTACTAATTGGATTTATAATTGATGGATTATGATGAAAAAAAAATAACTAGTATTCTGATTCCTTGCCAAGGATTGAATTAAATTAAATTGGTAATCCGATGATCCAGGTTTTTATTTGTCAAGAGAGAGTTTGATCTTATATTGGGAAGGTGTTTGTTAATTGTTGTTTTCTTTATTCTAATTTCTTTCTATTTGCTTTCTATCTAATTTGAATTGCTTAATTTCTACTTCTTTAATTTTGATTGTGACAAATTGAGTTGAAAAGAGCCAATAATTCTCTCTGTGGGATCGACCTGTGCTTGCCCTAACTGCTTGTTAGAGTTAATTCAGTATTTATTCTTGTGATTACTGACGACGTAATCAATAGAGCTTCCCTACGCAGTGGCACATATCATATTGAGCTCTTTCATTTGACATTTATACATGCACTACCACACCCCTTCTTTCAACATTCCTCTACGCAACATCAATTTGAGCTCCCTTAATTTAGCATAGCTCCCCAGGGTATCATCAGGTTGAATGAATACTTTCCCCATTCAACATCCTTCCATGGAAAAAAAAAGAATATCGTTAGTTTAAGCTCTTCCATTCAACATTTTTCCACGAAGTACATAATCAGATCAAGTTCGTTGTCCATCATCATTCACAGAGCGCATGCTCCTGTTCGACCCTCAAAATTCAACACTCTCATGTTCAGCATTCACAGAATATCTCTTGTTCATCTAACAAAGCACCATATTGTTCGACAAAGAAGCACGCCCCCATATGGAGCATTCTATAGTTCGATACTCTCTCACGGATTACAATTCTGGATCGAGCACCCTCATCTTCGGCACCATTCACTTACATGATTGGTGAACCTGCTCATGAATCCCAGTCTGCCTACTAACACTCAGTTCTATAGTTGTTCGTGCAACACTTGGAGGGCAATTGTTAAGCCCATATAAAAGGCCCAAAGGCCTACCTAGAGAGAGGACCCTTGCAACTCACGTATGAGCAATCACAATCTCTTTTCTAGCTTTATAGCTCTCAAACACCTTAAACCCAAAACCCTTATGGTTCTCCCTTTTACAAGCCACCTAGAACTCTGTACTCGTTGTTCACACCAACAAGGTATCAACAAAGTGATCTCACAAATCACATTTTTTTAGATGTTTCTGAAGGGCTATTATCGCTGCAGGTACTGGTACAACAAAGTCGCTATATATGATCTTACTTGCCATTACTTTTGCCTTTCATGGCCATGCAGCTAATTATGCTGTACTCTCTTAGATCGGCCTATATATGCACCTATTCCTCTCAAACTGGTAAAGTGCAATTTTCCTTGATCCAAAAATATATAAGTTCCAATTAAATTCCACTCTAGCTATGAATATTTCAACGTTAAATTAAATATTGTTTGAAAAAATGGTCATGGAGTTATTATCCATGATGGTTACTGACCAAAGCAAACTTACATATGTTGAAATTTCCATTTTTCTAAGTAATGTCCAAAATCATATATTGTCTATATATGTCTTATACATTGAGGCTGTGTCTGCGGTAAGTAAAATTATACTTTAATTAACCTTTCATGACTCAACTAGTATAATTGCATGTCTCGTACAGAAACTTCACAGTCTCATATTCAAGTCCCATTATATACGGTTTTCGTGCAATTTTATGTTGCTTTTGTTCATTTGTTAATTAACTTGTTGATGTTTGGTAATGTAGTGTGTTGTGCACAGGGACAGATCCAGGATTCTTGTTTTGGGGGGGCGATATAATCAAATACAATAATATAGTACGCTCCTGGTTGTGCATAGCACATTTGCTACCTAGAGCCATCGATCGTCGATGTCCCGAGCCAAGGCAAATTTAATTTTAATCCATTAATTTTTTTGATCAGATTACATAAAAGTTTATTGAATAAATCCTTTTATATATAAAAAAAACATGATTTAACATTTCAACTTATTTAATCCCATTCATTTTATTAACCTATGTATGTATAGTTTATAATTATTACTAATTATTTCTAATAAATAAAGTAGTAAAATTGTTTAGGAATATATGTACCAAATTTTTTTTGAGGTATAATAAATAAAGTAGTAAAATTGTTTTGTAATTTAATCTCAGTACAAGTTTTCAACCATTTTATTTTAGTTGGAAATCAATCGGAGGCCCCTTTTATACCTCACACTTGTATTTAAATAAGTCCATTCATGAACAAGTGTTAAGACCACGTGCCCTGCTTTTTATGTTAGATTTAGATCCAACAGTTTGAGTTGAACTTTTAACTCTTTTTCATCTTTTCTTTTGTTTTAATTTAATTTGATGTCTTTTGTAGGTGATTTTCGTTTGTCTCACTCACTTCCCTTGTGTGAGTAATAATTTACTTTAAAATATATAGATTTTATAAAGGAAAAAATAATTGGAAAAAGCCAACAATAAATGACTCATTGTTGAAGTGTATCCATGTGACACACTCTAATTAGGTAGTTGCAAATTGCAAACTTTTGCAATAACTTGAGGTTTGGAATTGGAGGCAAAAGGAAAATATATAATATGTAAAATATTGGACCACCCACGTTTCTGATATCACACCAAATCTTAAAAACGACTTGGCTATGGCTCTTCCCTTCGGATTTCAGGGCTGTGCCCACTCCAGGAGCCTCTTCCATGCCCATGGGGCTCATTAATTTCTTTTAATATATTTTACATTTTTTTTTATCAATTTCGAAAAGAATCTTCTTCCCAAAGATGAAAGATTCCTATATCTGCAACATTGGAACCCTAACCCCAATAATTAACTTGGGTGATTTATTTATAATCATGATTAGCCAGGTTTTGGTACATTGATATTGCTTTGCTGATAAGGAGGAAAATAATTTTTATTATTTTTTTGTTTTACACTTTAACCTTTGGTTCCTTTTTTAGGTTTTTTTTTTTCCTTACTTTTTGGCAAAGCTTTTTTATCCAATTGCAATGGTCTGGTATCCAAGAGAATTCCCCACTTAGATCCTTTTTAGCCTTTTCCCTTTTTCTCTTCTACTGTTGTATTACCATCCCATAATGGCAATTTTTATTTTGGTCTATGTGACAAATATTCCATTATCATAAGATTTGTGGGACAAAGAAACGATTAGACCTAAACTGAAACCAATGCATTGTCTTAACCAAGTTCTTAGACATATAATCATTTCAAACCCCCTTTTTAAAAATATATATATATATAGTAAAACTTCTATAAATTAATAATGTTGGGACCATGAAAATTTATTAATTTAGAGAGTTATTAATTAATCGATAAATTAATAAAATATTAATTTAAAGAGTTTTTTATTCTATAATATAAATAAATATGATTATATAAATAAATATAACTAATATACATAAATATGTATTCATTGTTTTAAGTATTTAAACCATTGACTATTTTTTTTTTGAAAAACCATTGACTAATTAAATAAACTTTAATACTAGTCATGTTCACTGTACTAGTCATAAATGAAATTATGTTCATTACACTTACAATATGCATTCAACGTACATATATACAAATTTAATACATGTTCATTGATTATATAAATATAATATACATGCATATATGTATTAATTCTTCATATTGTTTTTAGTGTTCAAACTATTGACTATAAGTACTCTTCAGAATTTTTTGTTGCAGTTCGAGAAGACAACGCCAGAACTTTTTAAGTGCAGTGGGAAGAATTAGAGATGAAATCCAATCAAATTTAAATTTCATGAAAAAACAAATAACAATAGATTCATATTTTGCTAAATTGTTTTAGATATATATGTAAATTTTAGAGAATTATTAATTTTATAATATTGATGGGACTATATATATATATATAAGGGTTTTTATAAAAATTATTATCTTATTAATTTATCGAAATTACTAATTTTTATAACTGACCCAAGTCGGGACCGGAGTAAAATATTATTTTAAAGAGGTTATTAATTTATCGAGTATTAATTTATGGAAGTTTTACTATACTACTAAATGTTTTACTATAATTTATCCTCTTCTAATTTTTCTCCTTTTCTTTTATACTATATATGTCTTCATAACAATTATTCATTAGAATTATCCATGATTTATAAAGGACAATTAATATAGCGCACCATTAGACATTTAGTCTAGTGATAAAATGTTGCACTCTTAGTTCCAGTGATTAAACTTCGATCCCTAATATTTTTAAAAAAAAAATATAAAAGATTATATAGTTTGACAAACAGAGAATTTGAACTAATTAGAGTTTAGCACTAATTCAAGCTGGGCAAAATGCTTTGATCTGAACTACTACGTATTAATTAAAAATAGTACTTATTTGACTAATAGTAACTAGATGTAATTAATTCATTTAGTAATAAAAAAACTTGAACAGATTCATTTGCTGCTGGTGGAATGAACATTTTTTTTTTTAGATAAAAGGTCTATGCCATGTGGGAAAGGCCATGCAATCAAAGTTTATGATTCAATTCAACAGATCATTCCTCTAGTAGTTGCAGTACCATCTTTCATTAATTGTTTGACTATATTTACTTTAATCGAAAGTCTAGTTAATTTTCATTAAATCTCATTTTTATCACAATTTTACATATATAGTTTGTATGAGCGATCTCTTTGTCTCAAAATATATTAATTTAAAATCTACTAAAATTGCCATTTTGAGGGAGTGCCATCCATATATAAACTTAGAACTCCTCCCTCAAAACCCTAGCATATATACATATATAAAATGATTGTTCCTAGCTAATTCAATATTGTTGTATCTAAACTGACTCATCTAAACTCCAAAAGTCCAAAACCAATATGCTTCCCAAATTATTTCCCTCTACATCCTTATTTAAGTTTGTGGTATATAGTAGTATATATATTGAATCTCACTTGTATTTCAGAAATAAATTATATATAGCGAACCTTATATGAGCTAGGAAGTCGACACTTTTTTTCCCCATTTATAAGACTTGAAATCAAGATATTATTTAAGAGGCATCAAATTCTCTTCACTCAAATTAACTTCTTTATATTATTATTATTATTATTATTATTATTATTATTATTATATATTGATAGTTATATGTATATTGAATCTTACTTAATTCGGAAATAAATTACTATGGACCTTATTATATGAGGGAAGTTGATGCTTAATTTTTCCATTCATAAAACTTAAAATCAAAACCTTATTTAAGAGGCATCAAATTCTTTCCCACACAAACTAACTTCTTAACTATATCAAAAAAGAAGCCCTTGTCGACACCCTAGTGTTTTCTAATTTAGATAACTCATGACTCAAGTTCTAAGAAATTGAGAATATATGCATGTTAGCAACTTCTGGTTAAGTTAATAATACAGGGCATATTTGAAGATAGGAGAGATGTTTATAAGTCTTTTTCAATGGTCTTACAAATAGTTTATTGGTCTGCTAGAAATCTGCCTACATCCTCGTATTGGTAATTTCATGAAGGTGATTCAAGTGTCTATTGAAAGGTAATTTCATGATCTACAATTTCTATGAAGGACTCAAAAGTCAATTTTAATATTTTGATTCAAAAAAATGCTTCTGAAATTTTGTGGTCTCGATTGTCGGTCTATTTGATATCGTATAAATTTCGGTCCACTTGTCCGATTGAGGTTGTTCAAGTGTCGGTTAAAAGGTTATTGTGTGGTCTATTACTTTCGTTAAGGGCCTGAGAGCCGAATTTGATTAATGAGTTTCGTAGAGGATTCAAGAGAGAATTTTTATGTTTGGTCTCCATAAACAAATCATTTTTTTGTTGGATTATTTATTAAATTATCCTCATACTTTTATAATTTATGCTATTTAATCCTTTACAATTATGGGTTGGACGATTGAATGTTTCGGCTTTAATTCTTTTATCCTTTTTTTTTTTTTCTATTTTGACCGATCAAGGTGATTCAGGTGTCTATTTAAACGTAATTCCATGGTCTACAACTTTCATGAAGGACTCAAAAGTCAATTTTGATGTTTTGATTCTAAAAATGCTTCTAAAATTTTGTGGTCTCGATTGTCGGTCTATCTAATGTTGTATAATTTTTGGTCCACTTGTCCGATTGAGGTTGTTCAAGTGTCGGTTGAAAGGTTATTGTGTTATCTACGACTTTCGCCAAGGGCCTAAAAGCTGAATTTGATTAATGAGTTTCGTGGAGAGTTCAAGAGGGAATTTTTATGTTTGATCTTCATAAACAAATATTTTTTTCCCTGGATTATTTATCAAATGACCCTCATACTTTTATGCTTTATGCTATTTAATCCTTTACAATTACGGGTTGGACGATTTAACATGTCGGCTTTTATTTTTATATTTTTTGTTTTATTTGTCAGATCAAAGTGATTCAAGTGTCTATTGAAAGGTAATTTAATGTCAGGTTTAGATGAATGATTATGTAGAAATTACTAATTTTTTTTTCCTTTTGTGGCATACTAATCGTTTTCTAATTAATCATCTTATCTTTCTCCAGAAAAATTCGAGAAAAAAATACCCGCTACAAAGCACGGGTAGAAATCTAGTATATATAATTTGTGTATCCATATATAAACTTAGAACTCCTAATTCAATATTTGTGTATCTTGCTTTCTTTGTGCCAAAAAAAAAACTGACTCATCTAAACTCCAAAAGTCGAAATCCAATATGCTTCCCAAATTATTTCCCTCTACATCCTTATTTAAGTTCATGGTATATAGTAGCATATATATTGAATCTCAGTTGTATTCCAGAAATAAATTATATATATAGCGAACCTTATATGAGCTAGGAAGTCAACGTTTTTTTTTCCTCATTAATAAGACTTGAATTCAAGACATTATTTAAGAGGCATCAAATTCTTTTCACTCAAATTAACTTCTTTATATTATATATATATATATATATTGATAATTATATATAATATCGAATCTCATTTAATTCGGAAATAAATTACGATGAACCTTATTGTATGAGGGAAGTCAATATTTAATTTTTCCATTCATAAGACTTAAAATCAAAACCTTATTTAAGAGGCATCAAATTCTTTCCCACACAAACTAACTTCTTAACTATATATATTGATATGTTTTTAATGTATCTCAGTACTATAGGGGAAAAATAATTTCTTGTTATGTGTTATAGAATTTAGAAATGACCCGAATTATTCCAATGAATTTTCACTTTATAGTAGTATATTTTACTCCCAAATAACTCTAAAAGCATTCAAGTTGACCATGTGACATTAATCTTTGATCTCCAATCATTTATGCCTTTAACTTAGTAAGACAGCTATATAGAATAGTAGGAACCAAGAAATCAATTTTACAAAGACAGCTAAACACCTCCAATATAATCAATTATTATTATGGATTTAATTTAAGGGAAATTAAAATGGTATCTCCATGCTTGGTTCCTTTTTTTTTTTTTTTGTTGTGTGTGTGTGGAAAAAGTCTTTGTATTATATAATGTATATGTATATTGTATATATAAGACATATAAAATTATAATATATAGGTAGGTAAACTTTTTTTCGGGACAAAAAATTGATTTATAGTGTCACTTTAATCTTTTTCTTTTCTTATGAAAGACAGTGACACATTCCGTATATAGTAATTTAAAACATGCAATTATTTTAATTTAGAAAGTTCAAAGGCTCAAATCAACCATCTTATAATTTTAAATTATACACTCTCTGTTCCTATTTATATGTCATCACTTTGGTCAAACAATTTCAACTTTGACCATCTTTTAAAAAAAATATATAAATCAAAATAAAATTTTAAAATAATACTCATAAACTTTGGAACACAAGTTTTTTTAAAATATATTTTTTAAAATTTTAGTTCTACATATTTTTCTTTTAACTAATGGTCAAAGTTGAAGTTATTTGACCAAAATGATGACATATAAATAGAAACAGAGGGAGTATCAATAATTAGGATAATGTTTCCAAATTGCTGCCAAAGAAAGCTTTAAGATGAATAATTTTAAATATATAATCAAAGAAAATGCTGGAGAGAAAGTGAGATTCTACCTTCTCGATTTTTTTTCTTTCCTTTTTGGATGCTTCATGCACCAACTTCCAACCTACTTCTCCATTAGTAAGTTAATGAATAGTAATTATTAACTAATTATATCATTATTACATTTTGTAGGTTTTAACTTGTAATTAAAGTTTTTAGCCAACTTTTGATGCCAAAAAAAAAGTTTTTAGCCAACTTTTGACACTATTATCCTACTTTTATATAACTACTTTTATATATTATACTTTTATATAACTAGTTTTGCACGATCATTAATTAATTTTAGTTTTATCCCTAATCTTTTATTTTATACTCCGTATTTAACATGCATGTCATTTATAATAGAGTAAATTACAAATTTAGTCACTTAACTTTGGGTGAGATTCTGTTTTGGTCACCAAACTATGAAAAGTAATGATTTGGTCACTTATGTTTGTAAAATTAAATATTTTAGTCACTCAACCCTTAATCTGCTTATGTGGTACGCCTATATCATCCATCATGACATGTGGCATGATGATATGACATACCATATCATCTAAAATATCATCTGACATGATTACATGACATGAAAATGTCACATGCCACATGACATAGCCACATCATCATGTTATGTGATTGAGTGACCAAAATATTCAATATTACAAATATAAGTGACCAAAACGTTACTTTTTTTATAATTAGGTGACCAAAACAGAAACTCACATAAACTAATTAAGTGACCATTTATGTAATTAAAGTTCAAAAATCGATAGCAACACTTGTTGAGTTTAATGAAATGAATTCAACGCCAATTAAATAGGATTTCATATTCGGATTTTATTAATAGAAAGAATAGATGTTTGTTAGAGGAGAGTTTCTCTTATTTGGGATCTAATGCGGTTTCACTCCAGATAATAAGTATGGTCCAATGTGACTATTATTAAAAGAGAAAATAGATGTTTGAAGAGTTTCTCATTTGGGATCTCATGCGGTCTTACTTGAATAAGTATGATACAATGTGACTATTAACTATGAAAGGATTCATATAAATAAAAATTGAACAATGGAGATCAATTTAATTTAAAAAAAAGGGGAATTATTGAAAATACATGAGAGAAACCAAATGCTTGATTATAATCAAATGGCAATCTTAAATTATACTTAAGAATTAACATGTAAATGGAGAGAGTGAAGAGAGCAAAAGAAGTACATAAGCCAAGGTGTAACTTTGGGGCTAAATCTGAGTGAATCAACAAAGACTATTACTATTATTATATAATATATGTATATATTATATTATTATATGCACACAATCAAATTATTAGCAGAAGAGGGAAAAACGAAATAAGGTGGTGGGGTTCGAAAGGAAACGACCCTAGATGTCTGCGTCGTTTTCCGTACTCGCATGTGCGCATGTTAGCGAAGAGCAGAGGAATAATCCAGGCCCTGCTGGAGCTAAGGAGACCAGTTGGACCAATCAGAAAGCGCCATCTAGGAAAATTTTAAGACAACCAAAGTTGGCTTCTAGCTTATGTAAACATTCAACAAAGGAGAAATTCCCTGAGCCCCGGCGCATGTTAGCAGTCCAGAGAGAGAGAGAGGAGGGGAGAAGGAGGCAAAGCACATGGGGATATATAATAGGAGTGCTGAAACAATGGTGCATTTCTTTTGCAGTGATAGAACAGAAGAGAGGAAAGGAAGAGCCTTACAATTATTTATTTATTTTTTTTTTGACAAGCCAGTAGCCCAGTACCCTTAGGCCTTATCTGCTGCTAAGGTATATATAATACACTAATCATTGCTTTGGATTTGTCAACTCATTGGGTTTTCTTTTGCAACTTGTTGGGGTCAACTCTTTTTCCTCATTTACTGTTTCATTCCATGTTTTTTTATCCAACATTATCATATATACCACTATTAGTTCAATTGATTGATAGGTACTTGTTAGTTCAACCCTTCTAGCAGATTGTACTTGTGCTAATATGCTTCTAAGATAAAAAAAAAAAATTATTGGAATTGTAATGATACTTCACTTGTACATATAAAAATAAAATTTAGGACTTATTCAATAAATGAATTTTTTGTTGTTTATTTAATTAAATAATGACACCTGAGAACATTTGGTAAATGGAGCACAAAAATAAGAAAAAATGAGGTATTTGATTTACATCCCCAAATTACAATTAATTTAGAAAAAGATTCATGAATAAAAAAAATATCCATCTATTAATTTAGAAGAGATATTATCACGTATAAACTTCCACATAATTAATAAAGTATGTAAATCTTACGAATGGTATTGTATCTTTAAAAAAACTATATCCTATATATTGTCTACTAAGATTTTTAATCCTACTATATTATTAGACATGTCTGAGGAAGAGATTTGTGTATGAAATTTGACATGATTTTTACCATATTTTGTATCATATTTAAAAATGTAATGTAGGTGGTGCACTTAACTCACTTGGTAATATAACTAAAACAAGTATACTAGTACTAAACAAGCACAAAACTCTCATTAGTCATTGTAAACATTTTAACCACCTTTCATCACCCAAAGAAAAATGCATTTTCAATCTTCAATGAGAAGGAAATATAAGGACACTTAACTAGATGAGATATAAATTGAAAAGTAACACATCACTATAGTAGCAATAAATTAATTTGATGACAAAAATGAATTCTACAAGATATATGATTCTTAAACCTTAAGCATCATTCATTCTTCTTAAATCGAAATAATTTCCAATTTCTTCTTATTTTTGCTCTCCTACTCCTGTATAGAAAAAAAAAAAAAAGCTTTAGTACTAAACAACAAAAAGAAGGAGCCACCAAAAAAATTTGTAAAGTGAAATATATTTTTTACTGTGGGCCTTTCATGCCAACTGCATTTATTGCTCACATTAAAATCCACTCAAAATTAAAATAAAAATAAAAATATAGAAGCAAGAATTATTATTGTTATTTATATTTTGGTAGATTATTTATTTATTATTATTATTTTTTAAAAATCCATATAACATGAGAGGGAAGCTTATATTGAGTCCCAGCTGGTTCTGTCGGCGTAGAGTATAGCATTCCCATAAGCTCCCCCTCTCTCTGCCAGTGCCAATCTCTATCAGAAAAAAGAAAAAGAAAAAAGGAAAGATTAATTAAGTTTTAACCTTTGGTTAACTACTAACCACCTTGCTTAGTTACTTAACCGCAATCTCTTTCTCTCTTCCCACAAAAATTCGTAACTAGTAAAAAAAATGTTTAAATAAATTTGGCTTTTATTTCCTGCTATAGAGTGGAGTGAAAGAGAAAGCTTTCAGAGAACTCAACAACAGCAATGAAAAGAGAAAGAGAGGATCGTAGGCGAAGATTTCGATGGCTTTGGAAAATTGATCATTAAGAACTGAATCGCATTGGCAGCATTGGAATTGAGGCGAAGAATCCGGCAATGATTACGAGATCCGCAGAAAGAATGTTAAGCCTGGAAATGAATTGATTTTTCTTTAATTTCTTAATTGCGTTTGTTTTCGAAACTTTTCATCTGGAAGATCGAGTAAAGAGTTTGAAGCAATGGAGTCTCGAATGGATCATTATGAGATCATGGAACAGATCGGCCGCGGTGCTTTTGGCGCTGCCATTCTCGTTAATCACAAATCCGAGAAGAAAAAGTACTTTTTGATTTTTCACTTTCTGAATTTCTAATAATGTGTATTTTTCTAAAGAACATATTGGTGATTTTCTTTACTTCTAAAAATTTTCAGGTATGTTTTGAAGAAGATCAGATTGGCGCGGCAAACGGAGCGTTGCAGGAGATCTGCACATCAAGAAGTAAGTTAGTTCAATTAATTCAAATAGCAATAGTGAGTTCAATTTTTCACTTTATAATTTGGTGTGAATTTTTGTGGAATGTAGATGGCACTTATTGCGCGAATTCAGCATCCTTACATTGTTGAATTTAAGGAAGCTTGGGTTGAGAAAGTAAGATACCATACTAGTACCTTTTTGTTTCTTCTTTTTACTACGATTCTGGAATCAAAAACTACTTTTACGAATGGCTTGTTGAGGACGTGATCCCCTTTTGTCTGCGATGATGTTGAGTTATGTGATTGTAATGTAGGGTTGCTATGTTTGCATTGTTACTGGATATTGTGAAGGTGGAGATATGTAAGTTTCCAAGCTTGTAACTGCCTTATCTGGGTTTTTTTTTCTTTCTTTTTCTTTTTGTCCAGAAATTTCTGTGGTTTTTGCTACAAGTCAATGTAATTTTTTTTAACAGGGCTGAATTGATGAAAAAATCAAATGGGGTCTATTTTCCGGAGGAGGTAATCTATTCTTCTGTTCCTTTTCAGTGTATTATGACTTTAAGTTACCACTGATGATTGTGAACATTGTGCAGAAACTTTGCAAGTGGTTTGCACAACTACTTCTGGCAGTAGACTATCTGCATTCAAACTTTGTTCTGCATCGCGACCTAAAGGTATGCATGTAAGTTTAGGTTACTCTTTCTATTAACTTAATCTATGGACTGATTATTTGAATTGTTTTTGCAGTGTTCCAACATCTTTCTTACCAAAGATCAAGACGTCCGCCTTGGTGAGTTAGTCTTTTCCCTTTCTTCTTGGTTTTTTATAGGGTCTCTCTCTCTCTCTCTCTCTCTCTCTCGCTTTTTCCTTATTCCTTTCTCCCTTCATTAAGTTGTACTAGATATCTTACTTGATTCAAGTTGTGATTCTTGTCCTAAACTTTCTTCGTGGTCTGTTCTATTTTAGGGGATTTCGGGCTTGCCAAAACCCTGAAGGCAGATGATTTGGCTTCATCGGTATGTTGTGTTAATAAAGTATATTTTTTTATTAACCTCTTTCTTTAAATCTCTTTTAATCATCTCCAAGGATGGAAAAGGTGTTCTGAGTAAATTCTTTTCTATATTTCTATTTCATTCTTTCCTACACGTGTAAGAAGCTTATATATGCTTCAGAGCTTGAAATCAGATACGTATTAATGTTTCTGTCTGCTTGCTCATTCCTCAACTTCCCTGTATATTTTACGGGATAAGTCTTGCGTGGTAGAAGTAGCTAATTTGTAATGTATACAGTTTAAATCGTTGAGGAGCTGATAGAGTAGAAAAATAGTACTGTGTTAGAAAAACAGCCATAGTGTGAGGCAGAGCATGTGCCATGTAGTAAAACTTCTTGCTACTATTAATTTTATCAGCTGAGAACACATTGTTAGTGATTTCCAAGTGAAAAATAGAATAAGACCAACTAATTGAACATGAATAATTACTTGAAAGCCAAAAAAAAAAAAAAGAAGCCCTTGTCGACACCCTAGTGTTTTCTAATTTAGATGACTCATGACTCAAGTTCTGAGAAATTGAGAATATATGCATGTTAGCAACTTCTGGTTAAGTTAATAATACAGGGCATATTTGAAGATAGGAGAGATGTTTATAAGTCTTTTTCAATGGTCTTACAAATAGTTTATTGGTCTGCTAGAAATCTGCCTACATCCTCATATTGGTATATTTGGACATAGACAGCAAGGAGGAGGGAGTTGAAACCTGCACCTTGAGCCTCCAATGGTGGGGTACAGCATATAACTACTGCTCCAAGTCTTGGTGTTTCCAAGCCCTGTATAGTTACAACCAACCATACTAACATTAGCTTGGACTCGTTGACATTTTCCATATCATTTTTAATTGTTTTATTTCTTCATCTCATATATGAATTTGCCAATTGTCGATATTTCCACTATTGACTATTTATTTATCCTTATATATGGCTCAGGTGGTTGGAACTCCTAATTACATGTGTCCTGAACTCCTTGCTGATATTCCTTACGGTTTCAAGTCTGATATCTGGTCTCTTGGTATGTCTCTTCCTGAGTTAATAGTTTACTTGTACAGAGCTCTTTCTTTTGGCTGAATTCCTTCTTGATGAACAGGGTGCTGTATGTACGAGATGGCTGCTCATCGCCCTGCCTTTAAAGCCTTTGTAAGAGTTCTTGCAGTTCTATTTCTTGAATCTGTTTCTTGTATCCTGTCATAAGCTGACAGCAGCCCAATTTAGATCCCATTTTGGCTGGTAGCTTTTGTTTCATTTGATATTAGTATATCAAACACAGAAACCGTAAGATCCATTTGTTTTTGTTCCCCTTTAATCTTATCATGGAATTCGTATCATTGTCAAATGTCACATAACTTTCTGTCTGCTTTTCTTATGAATTAGGAATAAGCAGTAGCAATCTTTGTTAGGTTCATATTAATCTTCCATGAATTCTATTCTCCACCCTTTTAAAAAATGCTTTCAAAGAACTTAGTGTTGTCTACTTTCTAGTGTGGTATGATGTCCTTTAAAAGGTTTTCTTACCTGCTAATTATGCCTTTACGAACTTGTGCCAAAGAAAAAAAAAGATTATGCCTTTACGAACCATGTATATTATTCAAATTCAATTTAACTGATCTCTAACTTCTTTTTCTAGGACATGGCAGGGTTGATAAGCAAGATAAATCGTTCCTCTATTGGCCCTTTGCCTTCTTGCTACTCTCCATCCTTGTAAGTCTTAATGCGCTTATGCAGCGATCACTGTTTTTGTATGTTTCACGGTGACCGAGTATTGTCCATGTTTTTTAATGCTCTGTCTGTGCTTAGTGCTCTGAATTCTTCTCATTTTTTTGATTTCTGCATGATTTAATTTTTTCCATTGTTCTTCAGACTAGGAATTGCTACATGTGTGCAAAATAACTAGTCAGGGTTTCTAAAAATTTTACTTGGATCGAGTTCAAAATAATCTGTTACTGCCAGGGTTCTGTAAACATTCTTTGGTTTTGGTTTTCTATTGTACTTTTTTCTTTAATGTAAATTGTGTGGGACAAAGTGCAGAATTGTGAATCAAATTGTTTCTTAGTCTTCTAGGAAATTTGAAACCAGTTTCATGTAAATTATACTTTTTCCTAATTATTGTACCAATAAAGCACAAAATATTGATTTTTTTTTTAATTTCCCAAGGGACTCAGTAATCTGTATTTGAATAGTAATTCTATGTATGTTTAATGCTATTATATGTTAAATAAGAACTCAATCCCTTTTTACATTATTGTTAATTTGTTTAATACACACACACAGGAAAACGCTTATCAAGGGCATGCTGAGAAAGAATCCAGAGCATCGACCCAGTGTAAGTTATATTCTTCAAGCTCTAAGAACTTTAATTTTTCTGGACTTAAATATAACAATTTGAGTTTTCACCTTGGTTAGGCATCAGAGCTTTTGAAGCACCCCTATTTGCAGCCATATGTGGATCAGTATCGTCCATCCTTCAGCTGCACTCCGACGAATTGCTCATCAGACAAGCATATTTCTAGCGGTCGTGATACTAAGAAAAATATGGCTGAGAGTCAGAATAGTAACAGCTCATGTAGTGATAAAGATAGTCTGCGTTCAAGTGACAGAAACACTGCCACAATGGTTTCAAATAGCAATAGTAAGGCCACTGACACAGATTCTATTTCTATTGATGATGAAGATGGCACTGAGCAACATCCACCAAGTGAAGAAGAGAATGGCCTCAGTAACTGCACTGCCAAAGTTGATGAAAAAGGTCTGGTGACGGATCAGGGATCTAATGTCCAATCAAAGCAACCAAAAACCATCAAAAGTATAATGATGGCTTTGAAAGAAGGGAAAGTAAGAGAAAGTGGTTCCCCAATGAGAGGCACCCGTGTTAAAGCCATAGGTGGATTGACTCAAAGAAATAATATAGAGGCATCGCCCAAAGTGCTCAGGCCACCTGCTTCTGCCACTGGTTTTAAGTCTAATGCAGATACACCAACTCTTGCTTCAGCAAAATCAGCATTAGATTCTACAAAAAGGTTACCAGGATCAAACATGTTAAAGCACCAGGTATGATTGCCACTTACTGGTTCTATCATGATTTATTATCTTATTGTTATCTTCACTTACTTGCAAGATTCATTTCAGCAGTTACCTTTTGTTGATTCCTCCCCAAAGACTAAACCTAGACATGAAGGGATTCCCCCACCTGCACCTGGGAAGCATGTTGCTGAAGATGGATCATCTTCTAAGCCTAGTCAACGAACTCCACCCTCAAACGTGGCAAGAAGATCATCAATTACTGGAAGAATGAAGCATGCAGGAACTGATGTTTTGCAGGCAAGCAAGATACCAAGGTTAGGATTAGCAGAGATGAATCAGGAGCATGAAACTATTCCTCGTCAAGTGGCCAATTGTTTCAGTACAAATGCCTCTAGGGAGGTTAAGCAAGATCCTGAGATAGCTCTAACTGGAACTGCCAAGGGGTTGCAGACTGATAGCAGTAATTCAGTCTCTTCTTCGATCTCAATTCAAGCATTTGAGATTTGCGATGATGCAACAACCCCTTTTATAGACATGACAGAACAGACACGTGATCATGAGACAACCACCCATAGTAAGAGTTTGGAATCGAACCCACCATCCACCGCACCTGCTTCTCTGCAATCAAAGATGCCTGAGGTTATGTTGAGAGAAAGCCATATGCACAATCATCAATCTGTAACATGTTCAACTGAAGAATCCCGGGTGGCCCAGGATCATCTACATTTCCATTCAATTGATGGAAGAGTGAGTATGAGTACCCCATTGGACCTTCCAGACCTGGGTTCTGAAGAAATATCTATTCATAAAGATGATATGCCAAGTAGTAGGGATGATGCCCCAGTACGCAGGCCAGGTAGTAGGGATGATGAGCCAATTATCTGGCCAAGGAGAAGGGATGATGCCCTGTTAAGCAGGCCAAGTAGTAGGGGTGATGCTCCGAATAGCAGGCCAGGTAGTACGGATCATGCCCCGATGAGCAGGCTAAGTTGCATGGATGAGGCCTCGATAAGCAGGCCAAGTAGCAGGGATGATGCCCCTTTAAGCAGCCCAAGCAGCAGGGATGATGCCCCTTTAAGCAGCCCAAGTAGCAGGGAAGAAGCCACTATAAGCAGGTTAAGTAGTATTGAAGGTGCCCCTGTAAGTGAGGCTACTACTGGGGAAGATTTCCTTATAATCAGGCCAAGTAGTAAGGATGAAACTGTTGCAAGTAGGCCTAGTTGTAGGCCTGATATGATACTCCAGTCAAATCTTTCCTCTGCATCCAGTGGTGATGACAAGTTCACTGTCATGGAACTTCTTTCTTCAGTTGCAGAAACTATGCCTTGCATTCCCTCACCAATTTCATCTGGCCAGAAGAGTTCACAGCCAGATAAAGGAACTACTTTGCATAGTCCAACTATTGAAAAACAAGCTACGACCTCTCGCCCTCCTGCTTTCGATGATGTTATACATGTTATTAGGCACAGTAGCTTCCGTGTTGGCAGTGAGCAGCCGGTGATGGAAAAAGTAGAAATGGGTGTTCAAAATGTGGATGTGGGTAAACTTATAAATGTTGTGAGGGATGAATTAGATGTAAGAAACATGACTAGTCCAGTGACTGTTAAGTCATCATCGAGTTGCTCTGATGCTTTGAGTGCAAAATCAAACGTTTCGGATCATTCTGGTGTTAAAGAAATGGATGTTAGGAACCCCATTTCCTCATCACCGAAATCTGATTCACCAGAGCCTGCAAAACCCAGCTCTTCTGTGACAGAAGAGGAGACACCAGCAAAGGAAATTTTAGACGTCAAATCTTTTAGGCAGAGGGCCGAGGCACTTGAAGGGCTTCTAGAGTTGTCTGCAGAGTTACTCCAGCAGAACAGATTGGAAGAGCTCTCGGTTGTTTTGAAGCCTTTTGGGAAAGATAAGGTGTCCCCAAGGGAGACAGCTATCTGGTTAGCCAAGAGTCTGAAAGGAATGATGATCGAGGACGGCGGACGGAGTTCATGAAGTATTATTATACTATTATTTCCAGGGTAAGCAATTTTTTTTTTCCTTTTATGATTTATTCACATTGCTGTTATAATTGTTAGCTTATCATGCTGATCTCCGTCCATTTCCATTTGAATTTTTTAAACAGAACAACCAGGGTCTTGTCTGTTTTCCCTCATTCTGTAATTCTTTCAATGCATTTGTACATAGTTGACAATACGAATTAAGTAAACTCATTGTCCAGACAAATGCATATCCTATAGAACGTGGTGAATGCAAAGCAAAGTGCAATTGTTTATGAATTTTTTTGGTTATTTGTTTCCACATGGCATCGCAATTCCACATAACAGATCTCTGGATTTCTGTCAAAGTTTCGACTTTATGCAAAAATGTATATATATATGGTTATTCCGAATTGCAAAATCTCGAAGGTAATTTTCCATCCCACCTCTGAAGGAAATTTTGCTTTCCCCCGACAGAGTAAATCTAGAGAAAGATGCTTGAATGAAATCTTACTATACCGTATTTGATCTGATTTCTGGGAAAGAGAAACAGATTGGCAACTGCTGTTTTGTTGGGTGGCATGGGTGGTTTTGAGTGGTTGATCAGGTTGTTGAAATGGAGCTTCATAAAACAAAGACAAAATGACTGATTTTGGAAATAATCACAGTTGATCACAAAGACTATTAAATTAAGATCAGTCGTTAGAGTTCGTTCCCTACCAACTTGAACACGCAAATGTACCAAAAGGGTAAACTCTGGACTAGTAATTTATGGTCTGTTTTAACTTTTTTACATACCGAACCGTCTAAGCACTAACTAAATGAAAGCTAAACAAGGTTGTTCACCAATAATACTATTTACTGACTTATTGTCATAAGTTCGTCTCTTGATCACATTTTGATTCAGTAATAATATATTGTTAATCTAAATAATTTTGTTGAATTTTTACTAAATCATTAGTAGTATTTTTGTTCACCTAATTCAGTCATTGCTTAAGTTTCCCACCTATTTATACTAGTTTTTTAGTCCGCGCTTCGCTGCGGGTCGAAAATTTTATGAAGTGTGCTAGAGGGAAACCGAATTGAATTGTTCAAATCCTTTGGATTGAACCTAAGCCTTATCAAATCTGTTACTAGTTCAAATTTAAATCTTGTTATTAGCTTAAATTCAAATATAACCAATGTAATCTTATCCTACTTATCATGTATAGCTATATAAGCTAACCAATACAGAAATACAATTGACCCTTTTCATCAAACACTTTCTCTATATTCTGTTATGGTATCAAGAGCTATTGCCTAACAGCAAATTTTTTTTCTTTCTTCCCTCTCTTCATTGAATTTTTTTTCCTAAAAATTATCACCATGTCCACTGTTACAAGCAGTTCTTCCTCTTCCTCCACCTCAAATCTCATTTCTATCAATTCCGCTGCACAGCTACCCATTAAACTCAATACACAAAACTACCCCTCCTGGAGAGCGCAGTTCAACTCTCTGCTGCTTGGTCACAAATTGCTGAGATTTGTGACGGATCAAATAAACATCCACCTGCTACAATTCTCTCCACCAATGACAAAGAAACTACTTCATCTACTGTTTCAAATCCAGAGTATGAGCTCTGGTTTCAACAAGATCAGCTCTTGCTTTATGGGATAATTTCCTCAACAATAGAGGGTGTTATACCCTTCATTGCCTCTTGTCAGACATCAAAGCAAGCATGGGACAAGCTCACTAAAATATTTGCCAACAAAAGCAGGTCGAGAATGATGTCTTTGAGGGAAAAACTAGCACAGCCGAAAGGCTCAAAAACTATAAGTGAATATTTTCAGTTTCTTCGCTCTACTGCTGATGATTTAGCGTTGATAAACTCACCAGTTTCTTAAGAAGATTTAGTCATTCATGCCTTAAATGGCATTGGACAAGAATACAAAGAGCTTGCTGCAGGTATTCGTGCAAGAGAATCATTCATCTCTTTTGAAGAGCTTATGGAAAAGATGTGTGATTATGAAACTTTTCTGAAGAAGCAAGAAACAACCTCTGATCATGTCATTGCCTCGGCTTATTCTGCACAAAGGCAATCCAATCACACTGGTAACAAGTTCAAATCTGCAAACCGCCAGCCAAGAAACAACTACAAGGCATCCCCTTCCACTGGTCAGTCTAGAGCCAAGCTGACATGTCAATACTGTGACAAGTCAGGTCACTCAGCCAAATGATGCTATAAGATTCGCCCACAAATGTCTGCAAATCATGTTTCTGCAAAACCAAGTCCTAATGCACCACCAAATAACACCCCATGGATTGCAGATACAGGAGCTTCGCATCATGTCACTGCAAAGTTAGAGAATCTTGATCTCAACAGTCTTTATGATGGTACAGATGAGTTGTATGTTGGAGATGGTACAGGTCTTTCAATTTCTCATACTGGTTCTACATCTCTTAATACACAAAATAGCTCTTTCAAATTGCAAGATGTTTTAGTTGTACCTCAAGCAAACAATAATCTTGTTTCTGTCTCTAAATTTTGCAAACATAACAGTGTCTCATGTGAATTCTTTCCTTCTTGTTTTTTGGTGAAGGATTTGTTTACGAGGAAGCCACTGGCTCGAGGCCTGAATAAAGATGGTGTGTATGAGTTTCCTACTAGCAAGCCTATTCTCAAGCCCCAAGCCTTGGCGTTGGTTGGAACCAAGACAAACAAACAAGTCTGGCATTAAACATTAGGCCATTCTTCATCTCAAACCCTGCAATTTCTTCTTAAGAATTTTGATTTACCTTGTTCTAGTAGTCTATCCTCAGTACTTTGTACTTCATGTGCTTGCAATAAAATCCATAAGTTACCCTTTGCTCATTTGAGTTTTGTCACTAAAGCTCTTTTGGAAATTTTGTTTACTGATGTTTGGGAACCTGCTCGAATTCCTTCTCCTGAGGGATTCAAATATTATGTTAGCTTTGTTGATTATCATACTCGATATACTTGGTTTTTTCCCATGAAATTCAAATCTGATGTTTATTCTATTTTTCCCAAATTCAAAACTCTTGTGGAAAAATTTTTCAGTTCTAACATCTTAACAGTTTACTCAGATTGTGGTGGTGAATATGAGAAACTCAAATCCTTCTTTAGCTCTTTTGGCATTCAACATCTTCAAACACCTCCACACACTCCAGAGCATAATGCCATAGCTGAAAGAAAACATAGAAGTATAGTGGAAACTGGTCTCACTCTTCTGCACAATGCTTCCATGCCCTTGAAATTCTGGCTTCATGCCTTTCAAGCTGCAGTCTATCTGGTAAACAGACTTCCTACTAAAGTTCTCTCAAACAAAAGTCCTTTTGAAAGTCTTTTTAAGCAGAGCCCTAACTACAGCAAACTCAAAGTTTTTGGATGTTTATGTTTTCCTTGGTTAAAGCCTTACTCTCAACATAAACTTCTTCCAAAATCCAAGCCTTGTGTTTTTTTAGGCTATGCCAAGAATCAAAGTGCCTATTTATGCTTAGGCTTGGAAACAAACAGAATTTTTGTCTCTCGGCATGTGCTTTTTGATGAGAACAGGTTTCCATGTTCATCACTTTCCAACACTGCAACAATATAACAACTTGAGCCTCAGGTCATGCCATACTGTGATGCACCGGTAACTTAAACAATTCCTACCAAAGCAATGCAGCCTATCACCTCACACTCCACAAATGCAGTTGGAAACTCATTCACATCTGGACCGGTGGCTTCATCAGTTGACAATCTTGCTACACCAAACAATGAGGTAAGTCCCCCAAACACTGTTTCCACTTCATCTTCTTCTCAAATACAATCTGTTCCTATCAATCCAGTAACCATTCGAACTCATCCTATGACCACCAGATCCCATAACAACATTTTTAAGCCAAAAAAATTGTTCTCAGCCACTAAGTATCCCATTCCTCCATCTGAAGAACCAACCTGTGCCTCAAAAGCTATAAAAATACCACACTGGAAAGATGCAATGCTTGAAGAGCTTCAAGCTCTTCATAAAAACCAAACTTGGGAGCTAGTACCACCACCTACAGATCGAAGTATCATAGGCTGTATGTGGGTATTTCGAACTAAAAGAAATTCAGATGGGAGCATTTCGAGATACAAGGCAAGATTGGTTGCCAAGGGCTTTACACAAAGACCTGGTTTAGACTACCATGAGACCTTTAGCCCAGTCATTAAACCTGTTACTGTAAGAGTGGTTCTCTGTATTGCAGTGTCAAACAAATGGCCATTACATCAAATGGATGTTAATAATGCCTTTCTTCAAGGTGAATTGAAAGAAGAAGTCTATATGAGGCAGCCACCCATGTTTGTTGATAAAGCTAGACCTGAGTATGTTTGCAAACTGCAAAAAGCTCTGTATGGCTTAAAACAGGCACCCAGGGCCTGGTATTGTGCATTGAGTAGTTTTCTTAAAAGTTATGGGTTTGAGAATTCTATTGCAGATACTTCTCTATTTGTGTACAATAAAGATGGCATTTTGGCTTACATGCTAGTGTATGTGGACGATATTATATTAACTGGTAATGATGATGTGTTTTTGAGAAGGTTTAATGCAGATCTCTCATCCAAATTCTCCTTGAAAGATCTTGGAAACCTCAACTACTTTCTTGGTGTCGAAGTTGAACATCACAACAATGGAATTTTCTTGTCTCAAAGGAAATACATATTGGATATTCTGGATAAAGTAAACATGAGTGGAGCAAAAGCAATTAACTCTCTAATGTCCACATCAGTTTCACTTAGTCTACATGATGGCACTGCTTCTGTCGATGCTCATGAGTTCAGACAAATCCTTGGCTCCTTACAATACTTGTCCTTAACCAGACCTGACATACATTTTGTGGTCAACAGATTGTCACAACTTATGCACAAGCCTACAAAGAAGTACCTCCAAGCATTGAAACGAGTTCTGAGATATCAAAAAGGGACTCTTAATCATGGTCTTTTCATCCAAAAGGAAGCAAAGCCTGTTCTTAAAGCTTATTCAGACTCCGACTGGGCTGGTAACCCAGATGACAAGAGATCAACCTCAGCTTACATTGTCTATCTTGGTAATACACCAATATCATGGAGTTCCAAGAAGCAAAAAATAGTTGCTAAGTCATCCACAGAAGCAGAGTACAGATCAATTGCAGTGACAGTGTCTGAACTAGCCTGGATTAAGTCATTAATGAAGGAATTGCACATTCCATCTTGTCCAACTCCTGTCATTTATTGTGATAATCTAAGTGCAACATATACATGTGCCAATCCAGTGTTTCACACTCGAATGAAACACCTTGCACTTGACTACTTCTTTGTTCGGGAAAAAGTCCAGGCTGGGGAACTTCAAGTCAAGCACATCTCCACCAAAGATCAGTTAGCTGATGCACTGACCAAGCCACTTGTCACTGACAGATTTCAAATGCTGATCTACAAGATTGGTGTTCTCGATCGATCCACCATCTTGCGGGAGGATGTTAGAGGGAAACCGAATTGAATTGTTCAAATCCTTTGGATTGAACCTAAGCCTTATCAAATCTATTACTAGTTCAAATTTAAATCCTGTTATTAGTTTAAATTCAAATGTAACCAATGTAATCTTATCCTACTTATCATGTATAGCTATATAAGCTAACCAATACAGAAATACAATTGACCCTTTTCATCAAACACTTTCTCTATATTCTGTTAAAGTGATCTTTGTGAATTTTTATTAATCGGACATCTAGATAAAAAAATGATATATTAAATAGATTGTAAATCGAAATCACAAAATTTCAAAAGCATTTTTTAGAATTGAAATATAAAAATTAGCTTCTGAGTCTTTCATGAAAATTGTAGATCATAAAATTACCTTTTAATAGACACCTGAATTATCTTAATTGGACAAATAAAACAAAGAAAATTTAAAAAAATGAAGTGTTAAATCGAGTATGATAGAATTTGCAAAGGACTAAGTAGCATCAAATAGAAAAGTATGAGGGTGATTTGATAACTAATTCAAATAAGAAATTATTTGTTAATGGAGATCTTGAAACTTAAAAATTCCCTTTTGAACCTTTCATGAAACTCGTAGATCAAATTAACTTTCGGGTTCTTCATGAAAGTAGTAGATTATACAGTAACCTTTTAATCGATAGTTGAATAACTTTAATTGGACATGTGGATCGAAAATTATATGGTATTAAATAGACCAACAATCGAAACGACCAAATTTAGGTAGCATTTTTTGAATTGAAACATAAAAATTTGCTTTTGAGTCATCCATGAAAGTTGTAGATCATGAAATTACCTTTTAATAGACACATGAATCAACTTAATCGGACAAATAGAACAAAAAATAAAAAAAATAAAGCTTAAACGTTAGATTAAGATAGAATTTGTAAAGGAATAAGTAGTATAAAGTAGAAAAGTATGAGGGTCATTTGATAAATAATCCAAATAAGAAAATGTTTGTTAATGAAGATCTTGAAACATAAAAAATCCCTTTTGAACCCTTCACGAAACGCGTAGATCAAATTTAGCTTTCAGATCCTTCATGAAAGTCGTAAATCATGCAATAACCTTTTAACAGACACTTCAATAACTTCAATCGAACATGTGGACAAAAAATTATACGATATTAAATTAATCGGCAATCAAAACCAAAAAATTTCGGAAACATTTTTTAGAATCAAAACATTAAAATTGACTTTTGAGTTCTTAATGAAAATTGTAAATCATGAAATTACCTTTTAATAGACACTTGAATCACCTTAATCGGACAAAAAGAAAAAAAATACAAAAATAAAAGTCAATGCATTAAATCGTCCAACCTATAATTGTAAAGGACTAAATAGCATAAAACATAAAAGTATGAGGATCATTAGATAAATAATCTAACAAAAAAATATTAGTTTATGGAGAATGGGACCCACAAATAGAAATTTTTTTCACAAAATTCCCAAAATACCCTCAATCATCAACCCAAATAACGAAAAAACTGAACATGAAAATACCAAAATACCCTCCTCATTTATTTTTCAAGTCATGAGAAGAGAGGGTTGGGTTGGTTTTTTGGTATTTTCATATCTTCCTATTATTGTATTTTTATTTTATTTTTATTATTATATATATATATATATATATATATCCATAAAGAGGGAGAGAAAAAGGAAAAAGAAGAAGAGTTTGACTTTAGTTTTTGTGAGTACTGATATTTTGATTTATAGAATATTCATATATTCAAATTACTTTATTATTATCACCCCTAGTATTTTTTCTTAAAAAGGAAAATGCATGCGATAAGAAAGTTATTAAATACACCGTCAATAAAGTTTAGTATACTGCACGTGTAAGTCTAAAGTGTTACATGTGTCCTCTTAGGAACTAGATCGAAATATTAAAATTCTATTTAATTCTGAAATTGGGTACTTGTCAACCTCTGAATCCACTTGTGGAGTTCAAAAACTACATTGATGATGTATCAAATAATAACTCATTTATTATTATAGTATTTTCATAATTTTAATTAAAGCTTGGTTCGCTTGTTATTTATATTGCCGTCAATAAGTAATTTTCATTTGACAATTAATTAGGGATGTCAACGGGTAGGGTACCCGTACCCTAACCCTATAAAATTTCAGGGTACCCGAACCCTATAAATACCCGGTAGTTTTTATAACCCCCCTACCCGAACCCTACCTTATAAAATTTCTACTACCCATTAACTACCGGTACCCGATAATTCTGGCAAAGCATGTTGAAACGGGTTCGGCTCCCCTCCAATACTTGTATTACCCAATGATTTCCAATACACCCTTAGATAATTGACACTTGTTAAAATTTAATTAAATGGTTGAGATTAAAAGATTGCATTACTCTCTCATTATACATGTTATCTCACCTTTATTTCTCACGTCTCCTCTAAACCTTACTACCTTCCTCGACGGCAATCAAACAGAAAAAAAAAAAGTTTTTTGTGCCAAAAAAAAAAGGCTTTAACACCAGGAAGAAAAGAAAAAAAAACTTGCGAGCAGACAGAGAAGCTGAGAATCGATTTCTTTTTTCTTTTTCATTTTCTACAATTTTCTTCTATTTCTTCTCTCTCTTAAAAGAATAAAGTTCAAGCATTGTGTAGTGGACAAAGACAGCCAAACAAAAACTTGTAACAATCCCATAGCCATATGGGATATACTTACAGATTAATCCCAGATGGTATATGGCCCAAAAAAAATCCCATATGAGATAACATTCTTTTTTCAATTTTTTTTTCCGGTGCTAAAGTTCCGGTTTGAAGGAGACGGCCTGAGGGGGAAAAGAGAGAGAGATTATAGTGTGAAATAAGGGTTATGCATTCTTTTAATCTCAACCATTTAATTAAATTTTAACAAGTGTCAATTATTTAAGGGTGTACTGGAAATCATTGGATAATACAAGTATTGGAGGGAACCGAACCCTGTTGAAACTTGAAAGCAGAAATTAATTTGCAGAATGTAAGACTCTCAAATGTCAAAACTTAAATGTTTCTTGACTTTCCTAGGAAACAAACAGAGCAAAGACATGAACCAAGCAGTGGTTTTCCTCCAAATGCACAAAAAACAAGAAAGATGAAGACTGCAGCAGAGATTTTATACAGATGAAATGGTTGCAGCAGACGCGTGTGTGCTTTACACCACTGAAAAAAAAAAGCAAAAGCAGTAATTGGTTGGAATTTTGTAGTTCAAGAGCAGAGATTTTCCTTAAGGCCTTAAGTGCTTAAACTTTGACTTTGAAGGTATAGATTTTGACTCTCTGGTGTCCATATGGAGAAAGGGTGGAATAATTCAAATAATAAAACATGAGTGGGTGAAGGATTCCCAAGTTTTTCTGCTTTACAAATACATGGATGTAACTGATTTCTTCTAGATTGAAGAAGGAGGAGGAACGGAGGATGAGGTGAGAGGTGGAGAGGGTGAGCGGCGATTTTGTTTTGTTTATTCTTGAAGATGATGAGATCCAAGCGGAATTGGAGAAAAATACAGGTTTTGTTTAAGAGAAGAAGATTGAAGAAGGAGGAGGAACGAAGGATGAGGTGAGAGGCAGAGAGGGTGAGCGGCGACTTTGTTTTGTTTTCTAATGATTAAGGATAGGGTTTTCAATGTGAGAGTTACTTACTGAGTTAGAGAGTTAGACTATTTTTTGATTATTTTTTTTTAATTTTACGGCAAAAAACAATGATCATATAAATTTTAGATTAGATTTTATCAAGTATAACATTTAGTTCAGATGGTTTGTGATAACTAACAAGTTTTTTAATATTTTCAAATGCCCAAGTTCGAACTTCACTACACACATATATGTGTGTTACATCAATATTTTATATATTATTTCATATATACATATCGGGTACCCAAGGGGTGATACCTGTACCCTACCCGAACCCGAATCGGGTATTAAATATACTACTCGAACCCGTCCTGAATCCGATAATAGGATACACAAACCCTATATTATCGGGTCGAGTAGGCCTGGGTACCCACTAAGAATATACCTGTTGACATCCCCACAATTAATTCTCATGGATAACCTTTTAATTCACCTTCAACTTAACCTCCATTCTTCAGAAAGTTCTAGGAAGATGTTGAAATTAGAAGACAATCAAAATAACCATATCGAAGAAGCCTCCTATAAAAGCAAAAGCATATATAAAGCAAAGAATTTATAAGCACTACCGTTGAACAAATTTTTTTTTTGGGGTGTAAAATCCATAGAAACGAGCATTTGAAAAACGTGAATCACGAAAGCACTAATTTGTTATATAAAAGCCTCAACCGTGTGTATATTTTTCTAAAAGGAAAATTAACTATGGCCAATTAATTTGTTTGTGCGAAGACCATGAAGAGAAATATATTGCTAGATTCGTCTCGTATATGATGCAATGATCAATTCATCATCAACAAATAAAAGACAAATACTACTATTTAAGTGGTGGCTATAATAATAAGTCTACGTCTACACTAAAATATTGTTTTAGTAAATGAACAATAATATACATAACCAATGTATTGGCCTGAGTGGTTGAAGTTGAGGAACTTCGTGTACCTCACTTCGAGTTTATCTGATTTTGCTCTCTCTCTAGTAAACGTGTTGGTAGGCGGATTAGTACAGGGACATCATTAACTGTTTTAATTTTCTTTTCTAGAAAATTTACCCTAAACTAGTATTATCACGTAATGTGGCATGTTAGCATAACTTTTTCTCACGTACGACAGTAAGATTTATCTAGTTAAAATTGGCTCAATTGGGCAAAATTAAATTATTCAAGGATTTGTTTGTCACTTTTCGTATTATTTATTATTTAGGACCTGTACCTCACTTAGATTAAGTTTCATAATTTGCTGTTTGCTCTCTTGTTGCTAGGTGATCTAGTGTAGGGACATCGTTGACTTTGATCTCTTGCATGCAACAAGTTCCATGGGAATCAAACTAGCATTTGGCGCGCGTGTGCCAACATCATAAATGACAAATCTCTCTTCTAATGTATTAGGACAAAGATTTACTTTATTCAACTTCTATGTCGTGTCGTCTAACTTAGTGTCTCAACCTTTTCCCACCTTGAGAACTTTTTCTTATAGCACATAGGTTCATTCATGAACTCAAATCATTAATTTTCGATCAACGCGTCTAGCTTCCCCTATATATTGCTCATCTCTCCCGAAATTTATAATTCCCACATATCTCCCATCTATGTGATCTTCTTCCATCTTTCACTTCCATTAATTCAATTCCTCAAGCCAACTATATATAATATATATGTCATTTATATGATTATTATATATAGAAGAAATGTCAACGCAACCTGAAGAGAGCTCTTCAACACCTTCTTCTAATTCCTCCTTTAATACTGCTTCTGCTCCTCGCTCTCAACCTTCTAACAACAACAACCGCAACTCATCAAGAAGAAATTATCTCTTTGTTCACCGTCTCATCGTGGCAATACTTTTGTTGTTTGTCACTGTCAGCGTTGTTAACTTCATTGCATGGCGTACCCTTAACCCAATTCCTCCTATTTTCCAAGTCAACTCATTTCACATTTCAAGCACCACTCCCTTTAACTCATCGACGTTAAATCACACATATTACTATCGCGTTGTGTTCGCCATTACAAACCCGAACAAGAAGCTTAAGTTGTTCTTGGACCGTTTTGAAGTCTTTGTGTTTCATGGGAAAACAAAGGTTTCATCACAAAGGATGACATTAATGCCACCTGATTTATCTGTTTACTACCCAGAGAAGAATAGCCCAAGGGACTTTCCTGTGCGTGGAAGGATGCTGATGATCAGCAATTTCCTCCCAAATAATAAAAATGAAGTCATCAACTTTGACGTTAAAATGAGTTTTAGAATAAGATTCTTGGCCTGGAATTGGTTGCCCAAGAGGGAATCCATGAGGGTTCATTGCAGCCATTTGAGTGTAAAGCTTTTATCTGCAAAAGGGAAAGGAGATCTGATTGGTGGAAGAGAGCAATGCTCAGTTCTATAAAGGTGTGTCTAGACTAGATTATTACCAAAGTAGTTCAATTATTTGTTGGCGTAGGTTAAGTCATTGCTCAGTTCCAAAAAGTAATGTTTAGAATACTGTTTAGAGTCTAATTAAGTGTCCATTCTATCACGTTGTCAATTTTTTTTTTTTTATCAAACAGTTGCACATATAATTGCAGAATTAACACTACAATATTTATAGCCTTTAACGGCACTTGAGTTCCGGCTGTTGTACAAAAGTCCGGAGCTTTTGTCTTTTAAATAACTTTTAACGGCCCAAAATTAAATGCTTGGATTAGACCCATTTTTCATGACACTTTTGGACTTCTAGCCTTGGACCCAAAAAAACTTAAACACTTAAATATTTAAATCAATTAAATCCATTTATATTTTTTTTTTCACTTGATTTCTCTCGACGCTTAGTTTCTCCTCTTCCTCAATCCTCCCCTTTTGTCCAACTCCAAAATTTCAAATCCCTAAATTCCCTAAGTTCAAATCCGTTTGATTTCTATTCAACCTCCAAAGACAAGGAGAGTTTCTCTACTCTACGACTGTATCATCTCGTTTTCTTCCCGTTTTGCCTTTTTCAAGCAACTCGTACCAGTGAACTCACCATCGCCTTCCTAACTGTTACTTTCGACGAGGTTTGACATTTTTCTTCCCTCCGCTTTTGATTATTTTCTCACATGTGAAATTTTTTGGATTCTTTTGGTAGTTTTTCGTTGTTCGATGAAAATTGCATTATATGAAATTGAGTTAATATACTTTAAGCACCCTTATGGTCCTTTGATCACCTAATGGACTTGTTTCGCCCTAAACAAACTAATGAGGATATACTTGGTCCTGAAGTACTATACCCCAATGCTATCGGGAATACATGGGTGATAGGACCAAACACATCTCGTCGAAGTTTTTTCTACATTCATGAACTCCAAAAGAAGTTGACAAGTTGATGCTAAATAGATTCGCTCCGCCAACGATCTTGCAAATTTATTTACCAAATTATTGCCAACATCAACATTTGAGAAATTACTTTATGGCTTTGGTATATGTGGCGAGCTAGTAAAATGCAAGGTTGAATTCCCCAGAAATGGTAATTTGCTTTAATTCAGGGGGAGCGATTATAGTGCGCTACACTCTTTTTCCCTTATGTTCGGCTTTTATCACACTAAGTTTTACCGACTTAAGGTTTTTACCGAGGCAGCTATAACACATTAAATTAATATTGTCCTAAAGACAACTTAGAGGGACAATGTTGTACTTTTTTTCCCTTATGTCCGGAATTTGTCTCACTGGGTTTTTCCGTCTTAAGGTTTTTAACGAGGCAACACATTTTCAAAGTCTTTCGGATCAAAAAAAAAAAAAAAACGAGGCAACACATATATGTCCAATTAGGCCGTTATAGTGGTGTTTAGTCCAAGGGGGAGTGTTATGAAATAGTGGACTAACCACACCACATCAAAGCCTAAATTATCTATTGGATTTTATCATGTAGAATATCTGAATAGATTTGAAGAGATACTGAGAGAATATTCCAAAGAATATTATCAACAAAAGATATCATCAAAAGATTTCAACTGAAGATTATCTGGAAATTATCTGAAGATTATGTAATCTAGATTTTATCTCTTCAGATGATCTTGTCCGTTGTAATTTTCAGCTATAAATAGGCTAGTTCTGTTCAGTTGTGAACACACCTCATTTCTGTATTCACTTCTCTCTGGAGTAATAAGAAATTCTCTCTCATTCTCTCTATATTGTTCTTCGTGTTCTTATTAGTTTTACAACATAATAGACATTATAATTTTAACAATATTTCCTTCCATTTAACTTGATTGTTAAGATAAAATGTTACTAAGAATTGAAATTACGTAGTTCCAATTATAAACCGAACAATCCGACGCAAATGCGCGGGGATAATTTCTAGTTATCTACATTTTTAAGCTGCAATTCCAAAATGTACTTTTCAAAAACATTTCTTCCAAACCAAGTTTTTTCAAACCGAAACCTCAATACCAAATTAGACATTATAGTGTGGTGGTGGACTTATAAAGAGCCAAAATCTTCTAAATTTTTTAAATCTTTTGCAAGCTCAAACTTAATTGGGTTCATAATTGGGTCAATTTATAATGGCAGTATACATGGGCCATATATAAATTGGCTCAACCTCTCATCTTGTCTCTCGTCTTCCCCACAATTCTCTTTATTTTCCCCGTGTCCTTCCTAATTTCAGTTCTGTCGGATACTGGTACGAAACGAGTATGCCGAGCTTCCGATGTGTCCGTGCTCCAAAGGAATTTAGGCTTTTTGGATTAAATTCATTCCTAATATCTATACTAATTATAACAAGTTATATTAGCCCGCGCTGGCGTTACGGGCGTTTTTTATTTTAGAGTGGTGCTTGATTAACTGATTGAATAAGGATATTAATATAATCAATTATATAAGGGCCAAGAACATTTTTTTGTTTTAGAGTGGTGCTTGATTGATTAATTGATTGAATTATATAAGGTTGCTCTAAAAATGCAATTTAAATGGATTAGTTTTAATTATGTCTCTAGCATAAATCTTTGTAAGCTAACTTTTTAGACATGCAAAATTAAGAAGGTCAAGAACATGTTTTTATTTATTTTTTTTTAGAATAAGAACATGTTTTTATTTGTAAGTAATAGGAAGTGCAAATAGTTAATAAAATATGTTGTTAATTGGATAATAATACTCACATTAAACAAAGGGTGGTTTTAATTCAGAAGGGGGAAAATATTGAACGGTCCATGTTGAAGGGATGAAGACGGAGAAGAAAGAGGAAAGAGATATGAAGGTGAAAACAGATGGGAGTGATGGAAATGTTTGATTTTTGGCAAACCTGAAGATTGATCAGTACCGAGAAATGGATGACTAAAAAGCCCCTCTGTAAGTTTCCCCCCTTCCTTTTCCTGCTACCCTTTTTTGTAATTACCTATTTCCCTTAATTGCTTTTAATTAATAATTCTACCTCCTTTTCTTTTTTCCTCTCACCAACATAACTCAGCTGCTGCTTCCTTTCAACTCCTCAGTGTCGATCAATCTTCAAGTTTGCCAAAAATCAAACATTTCATTACTCCCCTATGTTATCACCTTCACATGATCTTTCCTTTTTCTTCTCCTTCCCCACCCCTTCACCATGGATCGTTCAATATTTTTCTCCTTCTGAATTAAATCACCATTTCTTCAATGCGTCTATTATTATCCAATTAACATCATATTCTATTACCTCTTTGCACTTCCTATTACTTACAAATAAAAGCATGTTCTTCGACCTTCTTAATTTTGCATGTCTAAAAAGTTAGCTTAGACAATATTAAAACTAATCCATTTAAATTACATTTTACTGCAACCTTTATAATTCAACCAATTAATCAAGCACCACTCTAGAACAAAGAATGTTCGTGGATCTTATATAAATGATTATATTAATATCCTTATTCAATCGGTTAATCAAGCACCACCCTAAAACAAAGAATGCCCGTAGCACTAGCGCGGGCTAATATGACTTGTAGTAAGTATTTAGGTGAATTTATCAATAGCTCGAATATTTGATTGGGTTTAGTTTGATCATTATACCGTAGTGAATTCCTCAGTAACTATTGATTGATACTTAGTATATCTATTGAGTTTGCT